>CALNHX010003834.1:0-140733 GCA_940337035.1 Agriotes lineatus | reverse complement strand
GTGGGGATAATACTGGACTTAGCGTAAACGCTTTCATTGAAAGAGTGGAAGAGTTACGGATCGCCCGAGGAGTCGCTCCAGCAGACTTGAAGAATGCCATCATTGACTTGCTGTGTGGTAGCGCATTGATCTGGTATCGTTCTGTTAGGGGTCAGATCAACTCGTGGGACGACTTTATTCGTTGTTTGAGGGAGGAATACTTGCCGTTCGACTATGAAGTCGAACTGTGGAATAAAATTAGGGCGCGGGTCCAGGGTCCTCAGGAAAAAGTTGGAAATTATTTCGCTTGTATGGTGAACTTGTTTTCTAGGCTATCTCACCCACCATCAGAGCGGGAGAAATTAACGGTGATTCGACGTAACATCGATCCATTTTTCATTAGGGGGGTTGCTTTACAGGATTATCATAGCGTTTCGGAATTATTGCAGTTGTGCAAGAAGTTGGAGGCTACTAAAGATCTGGCAACTAGTTATCGAACCCCTACGGTCAATAAGGTTGATTTTTTGGAACCCGACTTAGCTTGTCCATCTAATGGTAAAACTCCCAAGGCTCGTGTTGAATCTATTGATACTGTGGTCCCAGCGAGGAAATGTTGGAATTGTCTGGAGACTGGTCACAATTTTACTAGGTGTTCTAAACCTCGAACGAAACGTTTTTGTTTTTCATGTGGCGCTACAGGTGTAGTAAAGAGTACTTGTCCGAAGTGTTCGGGAAACGAGGCACAAGGTCGTCGGGTAGCCGGACGTCGATCTTAAGAGGGCAGTCGGCCAATTCATCGTGGAGTTCGAGTTCTGTTAATTTTCAGGGCCGGAGGGCCAAAGTTTTTAGTGCTTTCTCTAATCGAAAAGGGGATCCTCGTCCTTACTTACAGGTGGAGGTTTATGGAATATCATTCGTGTGTCTGTTGGATTCCGGGGCTAGTCGAACTGTGATTGGAGGAGCCGGTTGGAAGAAATTACAGGACATCGGACTTACATTAGAGAGCAGTTACTTTTCGGTTACGGTAGCTGACGGTCGATCCTGCACAGCGTTGGGTGAAATTTATGTACCCTTTAGGTTGAAGGATAAAGTCAAGGTTATTAAGGCCGTGGTAATTCAGGATGTCGCCGAGGACATCATCTTAGGCATTGATTTTTGGAAGGGAGTGGATCTGGTTCCGCACTTTAGGAAGAATACTTGGGATTTTGGTAATAAGGCGGTCGTCAACGCCATCCGCATAAAAGAGGAGCTAACCAGTGGGGAGGCTCAAGCCTTAGATGACTTGGTGGCACATTTTTTCCAGCAGATGAAGCCAGGCTTAGGTTGTGCCAAAGGGGTCAAGCATGTTATCGACACGGGAGATGCCCTTCCTATTAAACAGCGTTACTATCCGGTGTCGCCCTATATTCAGGAAAAGATTGACCAGGAAATTGACACCATGTTAGAGTTGGGAGTCATTGAACCTTCTTCTTCGCCATGGAGCTCACCAGTGGTGATGGTCAAGAAGTCCAGCGGGGAATATCGGTTCTGCGTAGATTTCAAAAAGGTGAACAGCGTGACCAAGCGGGATGCGTACTCTTTGCCGTATATGTCCGTCATTCTTGATAGGCTTTCTAACGCCCAATACTTGTCGTCCATTGATTTAAAGTCCGCTTACTGGCAGGTGGAGTTGGAGGAGAGCAGCAAGGAGAAGACAGCGTTTGTCGTTCGGGGTAAGGGGCTCTATCAATTTTGTAGATTACCGTTCGGGTTACATAATGCCGCCGGGACTTTTCAGCGTTTGGTAGACCAGCTGCTGGGTTCTGACTTAACACCTTACGTGTCAGTTTATTTGGATGATATCATTGTGGCCACCCTTACCTTCACGATGCATTTAGAGATTCTGCAAAAGGTCTTCACCAGATTGTTACAGGCTGGACTCACGGTAAATCCCGAGAAGTGTGAGATTGTGAAATCGCAACTGAAATATTTAGGTTATGCCATCGATAGGCAAGGCTTGCGAGTAGATCCGTCTAAGGTTGAGTGTATGGTAAATTATCCTACTCCGAAGTGTAGTAAGGATGTCCGGCGTTTTGTAGGGCTCATCTCGTGGTATAGGAGGTTTGTTAGAGATTTTGCTTCTCGTGTGGCACCACTTCATCGATTGACTCGGAAGTCGGCGACTTTTAGCTGGAATCCTGAGGCCGAGGCAGCATTTCAAGACATAAAACAGTGTCTAGTTTCGGCCCCTATCTTGACTTGTCCGGATTTCAAGAAACCTTTCACCTTGCAGACTGATGCCTCACAAGTTGGTTTAGGTTGCGTACTCACCCAGAAGATCGGAGGGGAAGAGCGTGTTATCGCCTATGCTAGCAGGAGTTTGACTCACCAGGAGAAAAAGTTTTTAGCAACCGAGCTCGAGTGTCTTGCTGTGGTATGGGCTATCGAGAAGTTCCGCCCGTATGTGGAAGGAGTCCAATTCCATGTTGTCACCGATCACCATTCTCTATTGTGGTTATGCAAGCTACAGAATCCATCAGGTCGTTTATCTCGTTGGGCGTTAAGGTTACAGGGTTACGATTTCACGATTAGTTACCGTAAGGGATCTGAGAATGTAGTACCGGATGCGTTGTCTAGGGCTATAGCAGCAATTGAGATTCAAGAAGCCGACCAGGACCAGTGGTATACGAAGCTTAGGGCAAGAATTGTCGAAACCCCTCACAATTTTCCCCAGTGGCGTGTGGAGGGCAATAACATTTTTAAGTTAACGCATGCAGGGTCTCCTAACTTGAATAGGGATTGTGATTGGAAGCTGGTGGTTCCAAAATCTTTACGTGCCAAAGTTTTAGTGGAGAATCATGATGAGCCGACGGCTGGACACTTTGGTTATTTCAAAACTTTTAGGCGTGTTTCAGCTTGTTATTACTGGCCAAAGATGAACGTCGATGTGGGCTGTTACGTTCGTAGATGCCCAGTGTGCACTTCCCAGAAACCCGACCAGAGGAAACCTTATGGTGAAATGCACAAGCGTATTCTTTCTCTTCCCTGGGAGGTTATCTGTACTGATTTGGTAGGTCCGCTTCCGGTGTCAGCTAAGCGTAATCGGTTTATTTTGGTTGTTGTCGATTGTTTCACGAAGTATGCAATGATGTTCCCTCTGAAGACAGCTACGAGTGCGGCGGTGGTTAAACATCTTGAGAATGAAGTTATGTTGGTCTTCGGTGCTCCCGAGAGGATAATTTGTGATAATGGGAAGCAGTACGTCAGTAAGGCATTTCGGGATTTAGCCAACCGCTATGACAGCAAGATTGTGTATAATGCCAATTACCATCCACAGGCAAACCCATGTGAACGGGTGAATCGAGTCATCAAGACCATGATACGGTCCTATGTTAACAACGACCATCGAACATGGGATGAGAAGTTACCACAGTTGGGTTATGCGTTACGTACAGCGGTACATGAAGTTACAGGTTATTCCCCAGCCTATTTGAATTTTGGTAGAGAACCGTGTCTGTCGGGGAAGATGCATCGACTTCGGGACCAGGGCAACCAACCTCTTGATTTCCACGATCGGACCGATCTTAACGAACATCTTAAGGGTTTGAGGAGCATTTATGCTACTGTTAAGGCGCGTCTCGATAAGGCTTTCCATACCAGCACTCAGCGTTATAATTTGAGGCGTCGACCAGTTAGTTTAGAGTTAGGTCAGACTGTGTGGAAGAGGAATTATACCCTCTCGAATAAGGCCGATTACGTGGCTGCCAAGCTGACTCCCAAGATTATCAAATGCCGTGTTAGACAAAAGGTATCGCCGAATGTGTATGAGCTGAAGGATTTTGAGACTCGTCGGAGTTTAGGTTCGTGGCATGTACAGGATTTAAAGGTTCATGAAGATGAGGATTTAGAGTGAGCGTGTTTTAGGGTGGTTGGTTGGGCACGCAGGGAAGGTCACTATAGGAAGCATTGTCATCTTGCTTTTCCTTTTTTTTAGAGTATAGGGAGCTATATCATCTTCTTCTCCCCGTCTCTTTAGCATTAGGGTAGCTGAATGCTTGCGAATGTAAGCTTTGTAGGTGTCGTTTGGTTAGCACCCTGTGTCTTGCAATATTTATTTAGGTTATGTACCGTTTACGTCATTTGAGGGATTTTGGATTGCTTGACACTAGTCCTTGTTGGATTTTGGGGTAACATTCGTGAGTAGTTAGTTGTTCAGTGTTAGGTTTGTTTTCCGTTAAAACGGAGTTGTTGTTTACAGATTCTTCTGGTGAACCTTTTTTTCTGCTGTACGATTAAGTTTCCGATAGTGAGGGATCATTGTTCACAGGTTTACTGGTGAACGTCTTTTGGTTCGTACGAGCGAGTTTCCGATAGTTCGGGATTATTGTTCACAGATTTTTCTGGTGAATGTTTTAGTTTGTGTCGAGACGATCAGTCCTTCATTCTTCGCCTTCTTTCCTTCTGACTTTACCTATCCCTTTTCCTTTTCATCCAGAGTGTATGGTCTTTGGTGTGAATGTGTTGGGTACCCATGAGTTGCTTTCCTATTTTTCCGACTTTCTCTTTGATCTGGTATGTTTGTGACTTGAGTGTGAATGGAGTCTTCGGAATGCATGAGGTAAAGGTTGTAGGGACCTTTGTCCCCTCCGTACGCGGTGTGGGAGGGACCCTCAACCAGTATGATTGGTGAGGAGCATAAATGTGGCTCTGCCTGTCGCTTCACTGATCTTCTTCGGATCCTCTTTTCCCGGGGTTACCTTCTCCTCACGATCGTCAAAAGAAGAACCCTGATCGTTCTCTTAGTTTGTTTTGTAGTCCTTTTTCGGTCTAGCAGTACCATAACCGCCGGGGTATCTTCCACCTCGGGGTTTTTTTTTGTTTTGGAAGTATTCAAGGGGGCAGGTACTTGGTGTGGTCTTGGGATGATGTTTGGGGGGTCTCGGGTCTGGGACCGCTCCGCGATGGGTCGTCACGGGTCTGCTCACCGGCGCAGCACTCTCCACCTCGCAGCGACGAGTAGACTCGATCCCTATCGTGTGGGTCGTTCTGGCTTCGGGGTCCTCTGGGTGTCACTTCTGTCCACACCAGTAGTTGTTGTTCTGAGGTGCGGGTTTTCGTGGTTTTTATGGTTGTAGTTTGGTTGTTTGAGGGTCAAACCTCTGTAAGAAAGGGGGGAGTTGAAACCAATGAATTGTTTTCTCGTAATTATGCAGTACTCTCCGCCTGATTGGCAGGCAACCTTTGTTGTTTTTCGAACAATTCAAATCGCAATTGAAACAGTTCTAGTGGAAATACAGGTTTCTATTTTCTCTTTGGAAGGTTCGTATTTAAAATACCGGTTTAGGGCTCTGTATTATCGGCACCAACAACTTCCAACGTTGTCGTGAAATGGCGTTGTCGTGAGATGGCGTTAGAGAAGCGTCCTTTTTCGTGAAAAGTTGCTTGCTAAGGTATCCGCCCGCTAAATTGGTCGTTTTGGACAATCTTCGAGGTGCATCGTCTCCCATGTAGGAAGCTGAACTGAAAGAAGGGTTCGTAAAGGACGCCCAAAGAACCTAGTAGTTGTGGCAGCCGTTATTTTAACATCCTTTCCGTCGATGGGCCAGGAAAGTTTACCAATACCTCTGATTGTGTAAAAGCACATTTTTCTGTTACGCGATTATCAGGATTCCCTGGCTCCTTGTTTCGGGCTGAGATCATCCCAGAGTCGATTGCTGTGGTTCCTCGCACACCCCTCGGAGAGATTTGAGGCAGAGTCCTGTTCGTGGTGGCTCACAGCTTCCCTTAGGAGCAGCCCCTGGTGTTTGGAGTGACCTCGGGATGCCGAGTCTGGTTTGAAACCTACCTCGATTATTTTGCATTTTGTTATACGAACTCTCAAACGATTTCGTTGTGCGGCATAGTATTATGTTCGTTAACTGCTAGGATGCACTGGAATTTTCAATTGCCTGCGTTATCTTGATTAGCAATTCATATAGGGTTCTTTTATTAGCGGCTTCACCGCAAGTAATTGTTGTAATTAGGTGTCACACGCAGTGCGAGCTTTCCCTGTGCTTATTTTAAAGTAATTTCGCCGAAGCTCATTTTGGATTGAAATTTCGCTGAGCGAGTGGCAAACCTAGTTGCGATAGTTCCATGCTCCTTCGGATTAATTAAAATAGGTGGAACAGTATTCAGCAGTGCTTATTTCCATAGGGCAGACAGATCTGATTGCTTACGTGGGTATTCGTAAATTATTAACTTGATACATACTAAAGAGTGGAACGCAGTACAACGGTGACATTCTCTTAGCCTTGGGTTTGCTATTAATCAATGTGTTTTGGCCAAATTTAGTGCTGAAAGTAAGTCCATTTAGAAATTAGTTACGAGGCCGTCAGCCTAGCTGCGATTTCGGATGCACCCGATTGAATCTGTGAAATAAGTAACAATGTGATATATATTTGCCTACTGTGATACATATTTATTTTGTGCTAGTCTTGTCTGTGTACTTTAAGCCAGTAATTACAAAACAATTTCATGCCTCCCTGTTATACGATCCATTATCTATTAGAAATATTATACGATTTATTACTCTGTGGGTTTTGTTTTATTGTTTACGTTGCATTGCTATCTTGAGCGAATTTAGTAGGTTTGTTGCTTAAACGAACGAGTGGAACATAGACTGGAAACCTCTTGGCGCCCTTATCCGTTTGATCTTTAGTTTTTTTGGAAGGTAAGTTGCCCACGACCCTTCTCCTGAGTTAGTGCGAGCATGTTCCGATTCACCATCGGCAATTGTTGATGGAACACACGCGTCAAGAAATGCGTCAATCCAAGCGCCACGCCAAGCGCCAAGCCACGCTCCAAGAAGAGCGCTAACCCATGAGCCAAGCCAAACGCCAAGCTAAGCGCCCAGCCAAGCGCCAAGCCACGCACCAAATCACGCGCCAAGAAAAACGCTAGGCTAAGCAACAAGCCACGCGCCATGAAACCGCAAAACCAAGCGTCAAGCTACGCGCCAAGGAGAGCGCCAAGCCATGCGCCAAGCCAAGCGCCAAGCCACGCTCCAAGAAGAGCGCTAAGCCATGAGCCAAGCCAAACGCCAAGCCAAGCGCCCAGCCAAGCGCCAAGCGACGCACCAAATCACGCGCCAAGAAAAACGCTAGGCTAAGCAACAAGCCACGCGCCATGAAAGCGGCAAGCCAAGCACCAAGCCACGCGCTAAGAAAAGCGCAAAGCCAAGCGCCAAGCCAAGCGCCAAGCCAAGCGCCAAGCCAAGCGCCCAGCCAAGCGCCAAACCACGCGCCAAGGAGAGCGCCAAGGCATGCGCCAAGCCAAGCGCCAAGCCACGCGCCAAGGAGAGCGCCAAGCCATGCGCCAAGCCAAGCGCCAAGCCACGCGCCAAGAAAACGCCAAGCCAAGCGACAAGCCACGCGTCAAGTAAGCGCCAAGGCAAGCGTCTAGCCAAGCGCCAAGCCACGGGTCAAGAATAATCTCCAAGCCAAGCGCCAAGCAACGCGCCAAGAAAGCGCCAAACCAAGCGACAAGCCAAACTTTAAGGAGAGCGCCAAGCCAAGCGACAAGCCACGCGCCAAGAAAAACACCAAGCCAAGCGCCAAGCCAAGCGCCAAGCCACGCGCCAAGAAAAGCGCCACCCCATGCACCAAGGAGAGCGCCAAGCCAAGCGACAAGCCACGCGCTAAGCCACGCGCCAAGAAAAGCGTTAAGCCAAGCGGCAAGCCAAGCGCCAAGCCACGCGCCAAGGAGAGAGCCAAGCCATGCGCCAAGCAAAGCGCCACGCCAAGCGCCCAGCCAAGCGACAAGCCACGCGCCAAGCCACGCGCCAAGAAAAGCGCCACCCCATGCACCAAGGAGAGCGCCAAGCCAAGCGACAAGCCACGCGCTAAGCCACGCGCCAAGAAAAGCGCCAAGCCAAACGCCAAGTCAAGCGCCAAGCCAAGCGCCCAGCTACGCGCCAAGAAACGCGCCAAGCGCCCAGCTACGCGCCAAGAAAAGCGCCAAGCTAAGCGCAAGCCAAGCGCCAAGCCAAGCGCCCAGCCAAGCGCCAAGCTACGCGCCAATCCACGCGCCAAGAAAAGCGTTAAGCCAAACGGCAAGCCAAGCGCCAAGCCACGCGACAAGGAGAGCGCCAAGCCATGCGCCAAGCCAAGCGCCAGGCCACGCGCCAAGAAAACGCCAAGCCAAGCGACAAGCCACGCACCAAGTAAGCGCCAAGGCAAGCGTCTAGCCAAGCGCCAAGCAACGCGCCAAGAAAGCGCCAAGCCAAGCGACAAGCCACACTTTAAGGAGAGCGCCAAGCCAAGCGACAAGCCACGCGCCAAGAAAAACACCAAGCCAAGCGCCAAGCCAAGCGCCAAGCCACGCGCCAAGAAAAGCGCCACCCCATGCACCAAGGAGAGCGCCAAGCCAAGCGACAAGCCACGCGCTAAGCCACGCGCCAAGAAAAGCGTTAAGCCAAGCGGCAATCCAAGCGCCAAGCCACGCGCCAAGGAGAGAGCCAAGCCATGCGCCAAGCAAAGCGCCACGCCAAGCGCCCAGCCAAGCGACAAGCCACGCGCCAAGCCAAGCGCCAAGCCAAGTGCAAAGAAAAGCACCAAGCCAAGCGACAAGCTACGCGCCTAGAAATGCGCCAAGCCAAGCGCCAAGATAAGCGCCCAGCCAAGCGCCAAACCACGCGCCAAACCACGCGCCAAGAAAAGCGCCAAGAAAAGCGCCAAGTGACGCGCCATGCCAAGCGCCAAGCCAAGTACCAAGCCACGCGCCAAGAAAAGCACCAAGCGAAGCGACAAGCTACGCCCCAAGAAAAACGCCAAACCAAGCGCCAAGCCAAGCGCCTAGCAGAGCGCCTATCCACGCGCCAAGGAGAGCGTTAAACCATGCGCCAAGACAAGCGCCAAGCCAAAGAGCGAAGACAAGCGCCAAGCCACGCGCTAAGAAAAGCGCCAAGAAAAGCGCCAAGCCAAGCGCCAAGCCAAGCGCCAAACCAAGCGCCAAGGATACCGCCAAGCCGTGCGCCAAACAAAACACAAGGTTAAGCACCAAGCCAAGTGCCAAGGATACCGCCAAGCCGTGCGCCAAACAAAACACAAAGTTAAGCGCCAAGCCAAGTGCCAAGCCACACGCCAAGAAAAGCGCCAAGCCAAACGTCAAGCCTAGCGCCCAACCAAGCGCTAAGCCACGCGATAAGAAAAGCGCTAAGCCAACCGCCAAGCCAAGCGCCAAGCCAAGCGCCCAGCTACGCGCCAAGCCAAACGCCAAGCCAAGCGCCAAGCCAAGCGCCCAGCTACGCGCCAAGCCAAACGCCAAGCCAAGCGCCAAGCCAAGCGCCCAGCCAAGCGCCAAGCTACGCGCCAATCCACGCGCCAAAAAAACGCCAAGCCA
Organism: Agriotes lineatus; assembly: GCA_940337035.1. NCBI lineage: Eukaryota > Metazoa > Arthropoda > Insecta > Coleoptera > Elateridae > Agriotes > Agriotes lineatus. Next base: position 131,394 of record CALNHX010003834.1, on the reverse strand, counting down.
AGCGCTGAGACAAGCTCCAAGCCAAACGCTAAGCCAAGCGCCAAACCACGCGCCAAGGAGAGCGCCAAGGCATGCGCCAAGCCAAGCGTCTGGCTAAGCGCCAAACCAAGTGCTAAGCCACGCGCCAAGAAAAGCACCAAGCCAAGCAACAAGCCACTCGCCAAGAAAAGCGCCAAGCCAAGCGCCAAGCCACACTTTAAGGAGAGCGCCAAGCCAAGCGACAAGCCACGCGCCAAGAAAAGCGTCAAGCCAAACGCCAAGCGAAGCGCCAAGCCACGCGCCAAAAAAAGCGCCACCCCATGCACCAAGGAGAGCGCCAAGCCAAGCGACAAGCTACGCGCTAAGCCACGCGCCAAGAAAAACGTTAAGCCAAGCGGCAAGCCAAGCGCCAAGCCACGCGCCAAGGAGAGCGCCAAGCCATGCGCCAAGCCAAGCGCCAAGCCACGCGCCAAGAAAACGCCAAGCCAAGCGACAAGCCACGCGCCAAGTAAGCGCCAAGGCAAGCGTCTAGCCAAGCGCCAAGCCACGCGTCAATAATAATCGCCAAGACAAGCGGCAAGCAACGCGCCAAGAAAGCGCCAAGCCAAGCGACAAGCCAAGCGCCAAGCCACGCGCCAAGGAGAGCGCCAAGCCATGCGCCAAGCCAAGCGCCAAGCCACAAGCCAAGAAAACGCCAAGCCAAGCGACAAGCCACGCGCCAAGTAAGCGCCAAGGCAAGCGTCTAGCCAAGCGCCAAGCCACGCGTCAATAATAATCGCCAAGCCACGCGCCAAGAAAAGCGCCACCCCATGCACCAAGGAGAGCGCCAAGCCAAGCGACAAGCCACGCGCTAAACCACGCGCCAAGAAAAGCGCCAAGCCAAACGCCAAGTCAAGCGCCAAGCCAAGCGCCCAGCTACGCGCCAAAAAACGCGCCAAGCGCCCAGCTACGCGCCAAGAAAAGCGCCAAGCTAAGCGCAAGCCAAGCGCCCAGCCAAGCGCCAAGCTACGCGCCAATCCACGCGCCAAGAAAAGCGTTAAGCCAAACGGCAAGCCAAGCGCCAAGCCACGCGACAAGGAGAGCGCCAAGCCATGCGCCAAGCCAAGCGCCAAGCCACGCGCCAAGAAAACGCCAAGCCAAGCGACAAGCCACGCGCCAAGTAAGCGCCAAGGCAAGCGTCTAGCCAAGCGCCAAGCCACGGGTCAAGAATAATCTCCAAGCCAAGCGCCAAGCAACGCGCCAAAAAAGCGCCAAGCCAAGCGACAAGCCACACTTTAAGGAGAGCGCCAAGCCAAGCGACAAGCCACGCGCCAAGAAAAACACCAAGCCAAGCGCCAAGCCAAGCGCCAAGCCACGCGCCAAGAAAAGCGCCACCCCATGCACCAAGGAGAGCGCCAAGCCAAGCGACAAGCCACGCGCTAAGCCACGCGCCAAGTAAAGCGTTAAGCCAAGCGGCAAGCCAAGCGCCAAGCCACGCGCCAAGGAGAGAGCCAAGCCATGCGCCAAGCAAAGCGCCACGCCAAGCGCCCAGCCAAGCGACAAGCCACGCGCCAAGCCAAGCGCCAAGCCAAGTGCCAAGAAAAGCACCAAGCTAAGCGACAAGCTACGCGCCTAGAAATGCGCCAAGCCAAGCGCCAAGATAAGCGCCCAGCCAAGCGCCAAACCACGCGCCAAACCACGCGCCAAGAAAAGCGTCAAGCCAAGCGCCAAGCCAAGCGCCCAGCCAAGCGCCAAGCCACGCGCCAAACCACGTGCCAAGAAAAGCGTCAAGCCAAGCGCCAAGCCAAGTGCCAAACCACGTGTCAAGAAAAGCGTCAAGCCAAGCGCCAAGCCACGTGCCAAGCCATGCGCCAAGCCAAGCTTCAAGCCAAGCGCCAAGCCAAACGCCCAGCCAAGCACCAAGCCACGCGCCAAACCACGCGCCAAGAAAAGCGTCAAGCCAAGCGCCCAGCCAAGCGACAAGCCACTCGCCAAGCCAAGCGCCAAGCCAAGTGCCAAGAAAAGCACCAAGCCAAGCGACAAGCTACGCGCCAAGAAATGCGCCAAGCCAAACGTCAAGCCAAGCGCCAAGCCAAGCGCCAAGCCAAGCGACAAGCCACGCGCCACGAAAGCGCCAAGCCAAACGTCAAGCCAAGCGACAAGCCAAGCGCCAAGCCATCCGCCAAGATCGCGCCAAGCCAAGCACCAAGCCAAGCGCCAAGCCAAGCGCCAAGCCAAGCGCTAAGCGAAACGCCAAGGCAAGCGCCCAGATAAGCGCCAAGCCATGCACCAAATCGCGCGCCAAGAAAAGCGCTAGGCCAAGCGACAAACAACGCGCCAAGAAAGCGCCAAGCCAAGCGACAAAGCGCGCGCCATGAAAGCGCAAAGCCAAGCGTCAAACTACGCGCCAAGGAGAGCGCCAAGCCATGCGCCAAGCCAAGCGCCAAGCCACGCCTCAAGAAGAGCGCTAAGCCATGAGCCAAGCCAAACGCCAAGATAAGCACCCAGCCAAGCGCCAAGCCACGCACCAAATCTCGCGCCAAGAAAAACGCTAGGCTAAGCAACAAGCCACGCGCCAAGAAAGCGCCACGCCAAGCGACAAGCCACGAGCCATGAAAGCGGCAAGCCAAGCACCAAGCCACGCGCTAAGAAAAGCGCAAAGCCAAGCGCCAAGCCAAGCGCCAAGCCAAGTGCCCTGCCAAGCGCCAAGCCACGCGCCAAGGAGAGCGCCAAACCATGCGCCAAACCAAGCGGTAAACCAAGCGCCAAGCCAAGCGCCAAACCGAGCGCCAAGCCGAGCGCCAAGGGAAGCGCCAAGCCAAGCGTCCAGCCAAGTGCCAATCCACACGCCAAGAAAAGCGCCAAGCCAAGCGACAAACCACGCGCCAAGAAAAGCGCCAAGCCAAACGCCAAGCCAAGCGCACAACCAAGCGCTAAGCCACGTGCCAAGGAGAGCGTTAAGCCAACCGCCAAGCCATGCGCCAAACCACGCGCCAAGAAAAGCGCCAAGAAAAGCACCAAGCCACGCGCCATGCCAAGCGCCAAGCCAAGTAGCAAGCCACGCGCCAAGAAAAGCACCAAGGCAAGCGACAAGCTACGCCCCAAGAAAAACGCCAAACCAAGCGCCAAACCAAGCGCCTAGCAGAGTGCCTATCCACGCGCCAAGGAGAGCGTTAAACCATGCGCCAAGACAAGCGCCAAGCCAAAGAGCCAAGACAAGCGCCAAGCCACGCGCTAAGAAAAGCGCCAAGAAAAGTGCCAAGCCAAGCGCCAAGCCAAGCGCCAAACCAAGCGCCAAGGATACCGCCAAGCCGTGCGCCAAACAAAACACAAGGTTAAGCGCCAAGCCAAGTGCCAAGGATACCGCCAAGCCGTGCGCCAAACAAAACACAAAGTTAAGCGCCAAGCCAAGTGCCAAGCCACACGCCAAGAAAAGCGCCAAGCCAAACGTCAAGCCTAGCGCCCAACCAAGCGCTAAGCCTAGCGCCAAGAAAAGCGCTAAGCCAACCGCCAAGCAAAGCGCCAAGCCACGCGCCAAGAAAAGCGCCAAGAAAAGCGCCAAGCCAAACGCCAAGCCAAGCGCCAAGCCAAGCGCCCAGCTACGCGCCAAGAAAAACGCCAAGCTAAGCGCAAGCCAAGCGCCAAGCCAAGCGCCCAGCCAAGCGCCAAGCTACGCGCCAATCCACGCTCCAAGAAAAGCGCCAAGCCAAGCGCCAAGCCAAGCGCCCAGCCAAGCGCCAAGCTACGCGACAATCCACGCGCCAAGAAAAGCGCCAAGCCACGCGCCAAGAAAAGCGTTAAGCCAAGCGGCAAGCCAAACGCCAATCCACGCGCCAAGGAGAGCGCCAAGCCATGCGCCAAGCCAAGCGCCAAGCCACGCGCCAAGAAAACGCCAAGCCAAGCGACAAGCCACGCGCCAAGTAAGCGCCAAGGCAAGCGTCTAGCCAAGCGCCAAGCCACGCGTCAATAATAATCGCCAAGACAAGCGGCAAGCAACGCGCCAAGAAAGCGCCAAGCCAAGCGACAAGCCACACTTTAAGGAGAGCGCCAAGCCAATTAACAAGCCACGCGCCAAGAAAAACGCCAAGCCAAGCGCCAAGCCACGCGCCAAAAAAAGCGCCACCACATGCACCAAGGAGAGCGCCAAGCCAAGCGACAAGCTACGCGCTAAGCCACGCGCCAAGAAAAGCGTTAAGCCAAGCGGCAAGCCAAGCGCCAAGCCACGCGCCAAGGAGAGCGCCAATCCATGCGCCAAACCAAGCGCCAAGCCACGCGCCAAGAAAACGCCAAGCCAAGCGACAAGCCACGCGCCAAGTAAGCGCCAAGGCAATCGTCTAGCCAAGCGCCAAGCCACGCGTCAATAATAATCGCCAAGCCAAGCGCCAAGCCACGCGCCAAGAAAAGCGCCACCCCATGCACCAAGGAGAGCGCCAAGCCAAGCGACAAGCCACGCGCTAAGCCACGCGCCAAGAAAAGCGCCAAGCCAAACGCCAAGTCAAGCGCCAAGCCAAGCGCCCAGCTACGCGCCAAGAAACGCGCCAAGCGCCCAGCTACGCGCCAAGAAAAGCGCCAAGCTAACCGCAAGCCAAGCGCCAAGCCAAGCGCCCAGCCAAGCGCCAAGCTACGCGCCAATCCACGCGCCAAGAAAAGCGTTAAGCCAAACGGCAAGCCAAGCGCCAAGCCACGCGACAAGGAGAGCGCCAAGCCATGCGCCAAGCCAAGCGCCAAGCTATGCGCCAAGAAAACGCCAAGCCAAACGACAAGCCACGCGCCAAGTAAGCGCCAAGGCAAGCGTCTAGCCAAGCGCCAAGCCACGGGTCAAGAATAATCTCCAAGCCAAGCGCCAAGCAACGCGCCAAGAAAGCGCCAAGCCAAGCGACAAGCCACACTTTAAGGAGAGCGCCAAGCCAAGCGACAAGCCACGCGCCAAGAAAAACACCAAGCCAAGCGCCAAGCCAAACGCCAAGCCACGCGCCAAGAAAAGTGCCACCCCATGCACCAAGGAGAGCGCCAAGCCAAGCGACAAGCCACGCGCTAAGCCACGCGCCAAGAAAAGCGTTAAGCCAAGCGGCAAGCCAAGCGCCAAGCCACGCGCCAAGGAGAGAGCCAAGCCATGCGCCAAGCAAAGCGCCACGCCAAGCGCCCAGCCAAGCGACAAGCCACGCGCCAAGCCAAGCGCCAAGCCAAGTGCCAAGAAAAGCACCAAGCCAAGCGACAAGCTACGCGCCTAGAAATGCGCCAAGCCAAGCGCCAAGATAAGCGCCCAGCCAAGCGCCAAACCAAGCGCCAAACCACGCGCCAAGAAAAGCGTCAAGCCAAGCGCCAAGCCAAGCGCCCAGCCAAGCGCCAAGCCACGCGCCAAACCACGTGCCAAGAAAAGCGTCAAGCCAAGCGCCAAGCCAAGTGCCAAACCACGTGTCAAGAAAAGCGTCAAGCCAAGCGCCAAGCCACGTGCCAAGCCATGCGCCAAGCCAAGCTTCAAGCCAAGCGCCAAGCCAAACGCCCAGCCAAGCACCAAGCCACGCGCCAAACCACGCGCCAAGAAAAGCGTCAAGCCAAGCGCCCAGCCAAGCGACAAGCCACTCGTCAAGCCAAGCGCCAAACCAAGTGCCAAAAAAAGCACCAAGCCAAGCGACAAGCTACGCGCCAAGAAATGCGCCAAGCCAAACGCCAAGATAAGCGCCCAGCCAAGCGCCAAGCCAAGCGACAAGCCACGCGCCACGAAAGCGCCAAGCCAAACGTCAAGCCAAGCGCCAAGCCAAGCGCCAAGCCATCCGCCAAGATCGCGCCAAGCCAAGCGCCAAGCCAAGCGCCAATCCAAGCGCTAAGCGAAACGCCAAGGCAAGCGCCCAGCCAAGCGAAAAGCCATGCACCAAATCGCGCGCCAAGAAAAGCGCTAGGCCAAGCGACAAACAACGCGCCAAGAAAGCGCCAAGCCAAGCGACAAGGCGCGCGCCATGAAAGCGCAAAGCCAAGCGTCAAACTACGCGCCAAGGAGAGCGCCAAGCTATGCACCAAGCCAAGCGCCATGCCACGCTCCAAGAAGAGCGCTAAGCCATGAGCCAAGCCAAACGCCAAAATAAGCACCCAGCCAAGCGCCAAGCCACGCACCAAATCACGCGCCAAGAAAAACGCTAGGCTAAGCAACAAGCCACGCGCCAAGAAAGCGCCACGCCAAGCGACAAGCCACGAGCCATGAAAGCGGCAAGCCAAGCACCAAGCCACGCGCTAAGAAAAGCGCAAAGCCAAGCGCCAAGCCAAGCGCCAAGCCAAGTGCCCTGCCAAGCGCCAAGCCACGCGCCAAGGAGAGCGCCAAACCATGCGCCAAACCAAGCGTTAAACCAAGCGCCAAGCCAAGCGCCAAACCGAGCGCCAAGCCGAGCGCCAAGGGAAGCGCCAAGCCAAGCGTCCAGCCAAGTGCCAATCCACACGCCAAGAAAAGCGCCAAGCCAAGTGACAAACCACGCTCCAAAAAAAGCGCCAAGCCAAACGCCAAGCCAAGCGCACAACCAAGCGCTAAGCCACGTGCCAAGGAGAGCGTTAAGCCAACCGCCAATCCATGCGCCAAACCACGCGCCAAGAAAAGCGCCAAGAAAAGCGCCAAGCCACGCGCCATGCCAAGCGCCAAGCCAAGTACCAAGCCACGCGCCAAGAAAAGCACCAAGCCAAGCGACAAGCTACGCCCCAAGAAAAACGCCAAACCAAGCGCCAAACCAAGCGCCTAGCAGAGTGCCTATCCACGCGCCAAGGAGAGCGTTAAACCATGCGCCAAGACAAGCGCCAAGCCAAAGAGCCAAGACAAGCGCCAAGCCACGCGCTAAGAAAAGCGCCAAGAAAAGTGCCAAGCCAAGCGCCAAGCCAAGCGTCAAACCAAGCGCCAAGGATACCGCCAAACCGTGCGCCATACAAAACACAAGGTTAAGCGCCAAGCCAAGTGCCAAGGATACCGCCAAGCCGTGCGCCAAACAAAACACAAAGTTAAGCGCCAAGCCAAGTGCCAAGCCACACGCCAAGAAAAGCGCCAAGCCAAACGTCAAGCCTAGCGCCCAACCAAGCGCTAAGCCTAGCGCCAAGAAAAGCGCTAAGCCAACCGCCAAGCAAAGCGCCAAGCCACGCGCCAAGAAAAGCGCCAAGAAAAGCGCCAAGCCAAACGCCAAGCCAAGCGCCAAGCCAAGCGCCCAGCTACGCGCCAAGAAAAACGCCAAGCTAAGCGCAAGCCAAGCGCCAAGCCAAGCGCCCAGCCAAGCGCCAAGCTACGCGCCAATCCACGCGCCAAGAAAAGCGCCAAGCCAAGCGCCGAGACAAGCGCCAAGCCAAACGCTAAGCCAAGCGCCAAACCACGCGCCAAGGAGAGCGCCAAGGCATGCGCCAAGCCAACCGTCTGGCTAAGCGCCAAACCAAGTGCTAAGCCACGCGCCAAGGAAAGCACCAAGCCAAGCGACAAGCCACTCGCCAAGAAAAGCGCCAAGCCACAATTTAAGGAGAGCGCCAAGCCAAGCGACAAGCCACGCGCCAAGAAAAGCGTCAAGCCAAGCGCCAAGCCAAGCGCCAAGCCACGCGCCAAAAAAAGCGCCACCCCATGCACCAAGGAGAGCGCCAAGCCAAGCGACAAGCTACGCGCTAAGCTACGCGCTAAGCCACGCGCCAAGAAAAGCGTTAAGCCAAGCGGCAAGCCAAGCGCCAAGCCACGCGCCAATGAGAGCGCCATGCCATGCGCCAAGCCAAGCGCCAAGCCACGCGCCAAGAAAACGCCTAACCAAGCGACAAGCCACGCGCCAAGTAAGCGCCAAGGCAAGCGTCTAGCCAAGCGCCAAGCCACGCGTCAAGAATAATCGCCAAGCCAAGCGCCAAGCAACGCGCCAAGAAAGCGCCAAGCCAAGCGACAAGCCACACTTTAAGGAGAGCGCCAAGCCGAGCAACAAACCACGCGCCAAGAAAAACGCCAAGCCAAGCGCCAAGCCACGCGCCAAGAAAAGCGCCACCCCATGCACCAAGGAGAGCGCCAAGCCATGCGACAAGCCACGCGCCAAGAAAAGCGTTAAGCCAAGCGGAAAGCCAAGCGCCAAGCCACGCGCCAAGGAGAGAGCCAAGCCATGCGCCAAGCCAAGCGCCAAGCCACGCGCCAAGAAAGCGCCAAGCCAAGCGACAAGCCACGCGCCAACTAAACGCCAAGGCAAGCGTCTAGCCAAGCGCCAAGCCACGCGTCAAGAATAATCGTCAAGCCAAGCTCCACGCAACGCGCCAAGAAAGCGCCAAGCCAAGCGACAAGCCACGCGCGAAGAAAGCGCCAAGCCAAGCGTCCAGCCAAGCGCCAAGCCAAGCGCCCAGCCAAGCGCCAAGCCACGCGCCAAACCATGCGCCAAGAAAGGCGTCAAGCCAAGCGCCACGCCAAGCGCCCAGCCAAACGACAAGCCACGCGAAAAACCATGCGCCAAGAAAAGCGTCAAGCAAAGCGCCACGCCAAGCGCCCAGCCAAGCGACAAGCCACGCGCCAAGCCAAGCGCCACGCCAAGTGCCAAGAAAAGCACCAAGCCAAGCGACAAGCTACGCGCCTAGAAATGCGCCAAGCCAAGCGCCAAGATAAACGCCCAGCCAAGCGCCAAACCACGCGCCAAGAAAAGCGTCAAGCCAAGCGCCAAGGCAAGCGCCCAGCCAAGCGCCAAGCCACGCGCCAAACCACGTGCCAAGAAAAGCGTCAAGCGAAGCGCCAAGCCAAGTGCCAAACCACGTGTCAAGAAAAGCGTCAAGCCAAGCGCCAAGCCACGTGCCAAGCCATGCGCCAAGCCAAGCTTCAAGCCAAGCGCCAAGCCAAGCGCCCAGCCAAACACCAAGCCACGCGCCAAACCACGCGCCAAGAAAAGCGTCAAGCCAAGCGCCACGCCAAGCACCACGCCAAGCGCCCAGCCAAGCGACAAGCCACGCGCCAAGCCAAGCGCCAAGCCAAGTGCCAAGAAAAGCACCAAGCCAAGCGACACGCTACGCGCCAAGAAATGCGCCAAGGCAAACGCCAAGATAAGCGCCCAGCCAAGCGCCAAGCCAAGCGACAAGCCACGCGCCACGAAAGCGCCAAGCCAAACGTCAAGCCAAGCGCCAAGCCAAGCGCCAAGCCACGCGTTAAGTCACGCTCCAAGAAAAGCGCCAAGCCACGCGCCAAGCCAAGCGCCAAGCCAAGTGGCAAGCCACCCGCAAAGAAAAGCGCCAAGCCAACCGACAAGCCACGCGCCACGAAAGCGCCAAGCCAAGCGCCAAGCCAAATGCCAAGCCAAGCGCCAAGCCACGCGCCTAGAAAGCGCCAAGCCAAGCGCCAAGCCACGCGCCAAGGAGAGCGCCAAGCCATGCGCTAAGCGAAGCGCCAAGCCAAGCGCCCAGCCAAGCGCCAAGCCACGCACTAAGTCACGCGCCAAGAAAAGCGCTAAGCCAAACGACAAGCTACGCGCCAAGAAAGAGCCAAGCCAAGCGACAAGCCACGCGCCAAGAAAGCGCTAAGCCAAGCGTCCAGCCAAGCTCCAAGCCACGCGCCAAAGAGGGCGCCAAGCCACGCGCCAAGCCAAGCGCTAACCCACGGGCCTAGAAAGCGCCAAGCCAAGCGACAAACCAAGCCCCACGAAAGCGCCAAGCCAAGTGCCAAGCCAAGCGCCAAGCCAAGCGCCAAGCCAAGCGCCAAGCCACGCACCAAGGAGAGCGCCAAGCCATGCGCTAGACCAAGCGCCAAGCCAAGCGCCCAGCCAAGCGCCAAGCCACGCACCAAATCAAGCGCCAAAAAAAGCGACAAGCCACTCGCCAAGAAAGCGCTAAGAGTAGAGGGAAGTGGATGGTTCTGGAACCTCCCCCCACCACTTGACCTTGAGTTCAAGGCCAAGGCCACGTTCAAGCCCAAGGTCACATGCAAGGCAAGGCCACGTGCAAGCCCAAGGTCATGTTCGAAGCGAGGCCACGTCCGGAGCGAGGCCACGTTCAAGGTCAAACCCGCGTTCGAGGTTGGGGCTACTTTAAAAAAAATTCAAGGTCAAGATCACGTTTACGGCCAAGGGCATAGAAAGAGTTATGTAGTGCTTAGAACAGACTGCGCTTAACATATTTATTTAAAAAATTAGGCATGAAGTAAACGCCTAGGATACTTCATGTCTAAATTATGACTCGACTAGGATTCGAACCTAGGTCTCCCTGTATATCTGCAATCTGCAGCCGAGGGTATCTTTACCTCTAGACCATCGAGTCGGATAGAATATTTGGTTACTCATCCAGAGTACCTTCGTAGAGTGAAAGATACACATAATTTAATAAAAAAAGTTATATTTAAGATGCACATACAAAGAGTAATTACAGTAGTGGCTACACTAAATGATTATAATACCAACAGATTAAGAAATACGTTACAGACATACACATTAGAGCGAATAAAATAGTGCTTAAAACAATAGTAGATATACAGCAGGAATTATCCGCGGGTGAGAGCAGCTTCTTCAAGACATCAGGTTTATTTTTTAGCAAAATCGTTTGCCAATTCGTATCTACCGCATATGAAGGGAAATGGTATTTTATCTTGAACGTTAAAACGTTATGTTCAGTAAAGTTGTTCACTTGTATTTTAAAAACGGAAATAGTTGTCAAGGAACTGGTATCCATTTTGCGCCACGTCACGTTGTGCACTCCATCATTGTAGGCGAAAGAAGCTGAACTGCACCGCGGCGGTTGAAGGACGTAGAGAATCCCATCATGAACTGCAGCGAGAGCAACCAAAAATTGTATTGGTAGCATGTTCAACAAGTCGATGGCAACTAGTGAATGGTTTGGCGCCACACTTTGCATCACTTATGACAACAGCAACCTTTTGTTTTGTCGGCCGCACCCGTTCCATTGTTGCCAGCCACATCTACTCCTGGGGAAAAATGCAACGCATCGAAAAGTTGAAAAGTCAAGTCTTCGATGGTTTGTATTTGCTGGTAGACCTTGGCAATTTTGCAGTTGGGTGACCAACGGAGGTGTTCAGATAGGGGTTTGTCATTGCGCTCCCAGCCAGAAATTTGAACTCCGCAGTGGAAACACTGTACACAATTAATCGTGTCGCTGATGCAAAAGAAACCGGCACCTGCTAGCGATTCTGGAGTTTGACCTCGACTCCAATCGCCGAATGTTCGTAGCCGTTTGGAGTAGCTCCCAAATTCTGGATATCGAGGTTCTGAGCTCATGATGGCAACTAACTACGCACACGTTTGTGAAAGCTTTATATTCTACAATTCAAGGTCACAATCTCGAAACTTTAAAATAAAACCACAGAAATATTTCTAAATATATTTATTTCCAAGTATAAGTTATATATGTAACTTCCCCATCCTCCAGTAGGCCTAGGTACCGGTCCACTGGCTTGAAGATGTTGGTCTGCCACCACACAGCTGACGATCCGTCGAAGACTGCAGGCCACGTCCGTAAGGTGGTCGTCTCCGCTAGGGTCTCTCCTTGTAGGTTCAAGGCGTACTCCATTGTGACCACTGCCTGGAGAGACCGTTGAGAGGATGCTGGAGGGCAACTAGCCAAAAACCGACGAAAATGACGGTAAAATTGTTCTGCATTCTTAAAGTTAGTCGCCATAGCTGCTTGATGATTATGGTAGGTGCTGGAGGATTATGATGACTGTTACAGAAAACAGGCAACTTAATATAGGAGCGTAGTCAAGGATGGGAACGTAGAAGGTCAAGGGTCTTACCTTGAGATTCACATATAAAGCGTAACGTTTTTCCACCACGGCTACCAGTCATCATGCCTGATATTGTTGTTGATGCGCTCTTTGAAGATGCTCCTACATTTTACAAGGAGTTTGAATACTTCATCACCTCCGAACCGCGACCTCCATCAGCTCGTCAACTCCAGGCTGCCGTAACAATAGACTATTCCATGAGTCTTGGAAGCGAGCGCCTATGGCAGTCGACCCTCCTGAGGACGTTACCCGCCACATACGAGGGTGACCCATTCCTGTGGTGGCGGCGGCATGTAGAGGTCCCCATCCAGCGCTTTCTCGCTCGGCTAACAGATGGGGATGTAGTGTATATTACTTATTGTTGGCTTAATTAAATATATGTATATAAAGGGGTCTGTGTTTTATTGCACTCCTAGCGACGTCTATGATTATTGATATTTTATAAGTAGAAGCCCACGCTTTCAGTATTCATATCCAGTTCGACGCTTGAGCAATGCCTATCGATAAATTTGGTAAACATATGCATGCGAATTCCACATCACACCCGCAGGTGTTTGTGGTTGAAGAGCTAAGCGAGCCTTTATATTATGAACGAGATTTACAACTAGTATCCATTGCCGTCAATGATGATAGATGGTACATCCTAGCGCATGGTGACATCGAATATACTATTCCCTTCCGTGAAGCTGAAATAACAAACGTCTTACTTTATCCCGAAAATACCGAAATTTATATCAACAGGTTGGGGTCATATAAATTACAGGAAATGATCGGGAAGACATTAAAAAAGGGTGATATGCTAAAATTTTGGGCAGTCAAGCCAAATATGTTATATGTGGAATTTCAACTCAAGGTTCCCATAATTGTTGAGTCCAAAAAGGTAGTGCAGTAAACATGACTTCAAGGTCGCGTTTACGGTCACCTCCTACCACATATAACCTTGGAAATGTGAAAATAAAAGCGCGTAGAAGAGTCGGCAAGGGTAGTAGCATCCGATAGTCGTGCAGAAATGGAAGCCTTGTTGAAAGCTATTGAGGTAGTTCAGAGTAATAAAGCAAGAAAGCCGCAACCACTGTTCTGTCCGGAACTTCTGAATAGTAGGACGTACAAATTAAATAAATCAAGTTCTAAGTACGTCAGTGTAGGGTTTGATTGGAGTTCGCAATTTAACCCAAGTATTATAATACGGGGTGCCAAAAATGACTGGGTGCAGTTAAATGAATGGGAGTGGACAGCCCTGATTGCAAATCAAGGAGTGATTTCCAACTACTTGTATTCTCTCGACGGTGAGTGGCCAGCTCTGGAAATAGGAAAGAAGAGGATTGTATTTGAAGCGATCCAGACAAGGAAAATAATCAAATTGGAGGAAGTGGGCTTGTCAGAGGTGCGTTTAGCGAGCGAAACTGTAGAAGAATTGTGGCGCTTGCAGAAACTCGTGGAAGCGCGATTCGCACAATTAAAAGCGTTACACTTTGAGAGTTTCTATAAAGAAATAGTAAAGGGTGTAGCAAACCTTTGTGGAGACTGTTTAGTAAATGTATGGTCTGTAGTGGATCAGCTGGAGGAGAACTCTGAAAAGACTGCGTGTATGGTGGAAGTGCTAACGTTCGCAAGTTCTATGGTAAAGTGCGACATCGAAGTGGAAGCCCTGAGTCGTCAGTTGGCAGTGTAGTCATGTGGATGAATTATAGAGAGGCTGCTCGACCGGCTGCAAGAGACGTACCTAGTGCGGTTGAACGATTAGTGAGTTCGTTAAAGGATTTAGCTTTCGAAGCGTCGCACGAAGTCGTATATGGGTTAGGACGTTCCGGATTCAGTGACGAAGAGTTGTATAAAAAAGAAAAACAGTACAAAAACGGTGCAGCTGTCGGTCAACTATTTTTAGACGGAGCCATAAATGAAGGCCTCCTTGTAGATTTAATGGATAGTCTTGGCCTAAAATGGCATATGTGTGAAGTAAAAGCCTTTATAGAGAGGAAGGAAAATGAAGAAGAGCGTGCAGTTTGACGACTCGAAGAATAAGATGTACAATTTGCATACGTGGACGTATGCGTTTCGAGAAGCTCGGAGAGGACGGTGGGAACGAGAAGCTGTGGATAGGTTGCGGTTCCATCGGAGGATACTTACTATGGATGAAGTACTGCGAGACGTCTTGTGCGCCGAACATAGGCGAACAATTTATGTAGAGCGCTTTTCCACTAGTACGTAGATGTTTAATCCGTGTAGTTAAACGGTATATTGTAAACAAATAAAAAAAACAATAAAAATTAAAAAGGTTGTTTTATTCCATTATGTAGTGATTATAAATATGATACACGTTAGATAAAGCGCAATAACAAATCGGTTTGGAATGATATAAACAAGCGGGTTGTGATGGGGTGAGGGCCGGCCTTTCTTCCACTTCGATGATTGGGATGGTAGTAAAGCGGCGTAGAAAAGTTGCCTTTTCTCGACCTTTCACATATATTTCGGTGACACCTTGCAGAAGACGTCGTAAGATTGCAGGAAACATGTATGCTGGAGTAAATCCCTCATTCCAGTCGATGCAATGGTGATTAGTCATTACCCAGCGGGCTTGTTGTTGTAAATGAGGTGTTAAGGAATGGAGGGCGAAAGGGGGTTTAAAAATGTGGTGAGATACTGAGGTACCGTCGTAGGAGGCCAATTCTTTTGGGGTAAAGTGCTTATCGGACGTCTTAAAACCTTGAATATCGATAATGATCTTCATCGTATTAGGTATAGAGAGCATGGTCTAGTTACGCTAAAAGTCGAGGTGCAACTGAAGTGTTTTGCGAAATTACAGTTGTTTAACTGCTTTTGACAATGCGTTGTAAGTAAAAACCCGATCGTGAAGAACGAGACAATACGCAGTTGTGTTGGCTGGCACGTTAGCGGAAGTTTCAAATTCAACACGAAAAACGACAGCGTTTGCATGAAGGTAGTCTTTTTGATGGGAACAATCGATTACAACAATGGGCGCCTTGTCTGCAAAGTCATGGCGGGAGAAGAAGGGCTCATCGATTTTGCTATAATAAGATGATTGAAACTTGGAATACATGTCGTATAATGTTGCGTAATGATTGAGTGCATAATTGTTATGTAAATTGTCGTATGGGAATCGTTCGGTGTTCAGATAAACTCGGAAATTAGTAAGACCAATTTTATCGAAATTAGCATTGTCCTTAGCGATTAGCCCCGAACGACCTGATTGAAACCCTACGATGACATATCTGGGGGTTTGTAATTTTGTGCTTGTAGCGATAGCGTGAGAATGTTGAGTCACAGCATGAACACCGGGTATGATATGAAGCTGCCAGCTGCGAAATGCGACTTGAGTGTCAATATTTTTATCGATGTATTTGGTCAGGGCTAATTCTTGAGCAAGACCTGGAGTGATATGAGGAACCTTCCAATATAGTTTGTCAATCGTAACTTTAGCCGTCTCCCCTACGGTAGCACTGAATACGGCGTCGGCATCGGTATTGCTGCGAATTAATACGAGTTCTTGTCGAATGTTAAGTATAACTTTACCATAATCTTCAGCGAATCCTAACAGCATTCTCAACGGTATGCAGGCACTAAAGTTACCTTCCTGATCGGTAATGGCAGGATCGCCGGCGGCAAACCAACCTGCATTTTGAAGCTTTTTAACGTCAGCGGAACTGTAGGACACATATCCCTTAAGAGTAGACGTAATACCAGGTTTGGTGACAGAGTCGACAACGACGCCATTGATTTCGTATCGGATTTCGCTAAATAAGTGAGCCAAACCATTGTTAAGGAATTTAGCCGTTGTAACTTCACCGTTTTCCTTCCGCAACTTTCCGTCTAGGTACAGATAGCTCAGGCCGGGAAGAGTTGACATATCTTCGGGAATTGGAATTCGAATTTCATCGTTATAGTCAAAACGGTTTGTATACGGTTGATGTGTGTGCAATTGATTGCTAATGATAGAAGTGTCGACGAGGACTCGCTCTCCAATATTTAAAATACTCATTACACTATTGTAAAGCCTAAGGACCGCAAGAAGTCTCTGTTTGCTTTAGTTAGCTGCGTGGCGGACGAAGCCCTACTGATCTTACGAGGGTGTGGGCGACGATTCTTATAGGAAGTGAAGCAGGGGCGGTACGGAGTGGTGAATTGAAAACCCATTACAGTTTCTTTAAATGTAATGTTACCGTGACGGTCTCCTTACTAAAACTGACAGGATTATCCGATTGGTCTAGTATTTTAATAGTTAAGTTAGTGATCTGTTTCGTGCTGATCGGTAGATAGATGACTCGGTTAGGGGTTTCCACTATTTTGTACCCGGGTGGTACTATGGGGAAGAATTGGTGAATGATATGGCCGGGCTTACCATTTTTATATGAACCAACGGAGATGTTGCAATGAATAAGAATCGAGTTGATGTTCAAAATTTTCGTAACATGTTCAGCTGTGTGCCACCTATCTGCAGCATAAACTTTTTTCTCAAAGCCTAACATGTCCCGGATAGTATTGTCGCTTTGAAAGTCGATTGGAACGGTGGACTTTATTTCGGTTTTTAAGGTGCTGTTGTTTCAACGTAGCAGTACCTGTTTAACACCCGCATCAGAATCGAGTTGGTTATGTAAAAATTCAGCAATGTCCGTAATTTCATATGCTCCCTCCGGTATAATAATAGGAGGTTCTCCAACAAGATGAAATTCATTGTTGGGAGGTCTAACGTTTGGAATAGTATAGTAGGTTTCGAAACTTAACAATCCCAAGACGTATTCGCTACCATCGTCTAAGAAAATGGGAGGGTCAAAATTTGCAGTAAGAACAGATGAATCTCCCGTAAGAGTGAATATACTGGACATGATGAAGCGCGACACTTAAACTGACGACAAAAGCGGTTTCGCAAAGTTATATAAGAATTTGAGACACAAATGTCCGCATGTGTATGATGCGAGTTTTTGATATCTATTAGAGTTGTACATAATTGTGTTGTTGCTACCGTCGCTACGAAAGTAGTTTACTAATTCGGGAGGAGGTTGTAAGCGACCTATGCTATCGAAATACAGAACAAATCGATCAGCTTTAACGTAGGCTGTCCAATGTGTGCCAGGTCCAACATCATCGTCTAAGTTAGTAACACCACATTCTCGTTGACGAATTTTGTCAGGTAGGGCATCTCGCATAAATATCCCCCTAAAATGGGGAATTTCTAAGCGTTTAACGTACTGTGCAATATCGATGTTCGTCAACGCTCGGCGTGGTAGCTTCAACGGTAGTTTTTTGACTGATACGGTCGTAGATATAGCCCTTTTCCTCGAGCAATGAATTCCATAGCTTTGTTATGTCGCTCTTTTTCCTGGAGATCCTTTTTAGAAGCCTTTGAGTCGCCAACCGCTTTAGCGACTGCTGCAGCACCGCCTCCGAGAGACCCCAATGCTCCTAATGCAGCAAGTATGGGTACAAGCGGCAATATACCTCCTCTCTTGGGAACAGGTACTACTCTAGAACGAATTCGGCGTTTCCTTCGCGATTTAAAAACGACCGCCCCTCCAATACGTTTACGCCTACTACACCTTGTACGCTTCCGTTTTCTAGATACCCCCGTACCAACTTTTTGTGCAATACCGGCAATAGGTAGTGCGCGCTTTCGTTTCCGGGAGACTCTCACACCAACAGTGGGTTGTGTACGCTTCCGTTTTCTAGATACTCCCGTACCAAATTTTGTGCGGCAATAGGTAATGTACGCCTTCGTTTTCGGGGGGCCGTCACACCAGCAGTGGGTAGTGTACGCTTCCGTTTTCTAGATACCCCCGTACCAAATTTTTGCGCGGCAATAGGTAGTGTACGTCTTCGTTTCCGGGGTGTTCCCATAGCAGCAATGGGTTCTGTACGTTTCCGTTTCCGGGAGACTCCCATGCCGAGTTTGGTTTTCCCTTTCATAATCCCTGTAACAGCAAGAGCTGCCGCTCTTTCTCCAAGAGTAGAGTCTTTTGCTTTAACGCGTTCCCAAGCTTTCTGTGCAAGAACTTTATCCGCCGCGTGACGTGTCGAAAGATTGCTGGATTGTGAGTATGCGATGTCGTGTTGCTTGCAAGCCTCGTCCAGAGGGTTTCTTCCTCGATCACCTCGAGAAAGTCGTTTGTTTAAACGAGTGCCAGGTCCGCAAAACTTGTAACCTGGTATATGTAATTCGAAAGGCAACTTGTCAATAAGGGTGTTCAACAAACCGCGACCTTTCCGTCTTACGATTCGACGACGACTACGAGTTTTACGTCTAGTATAACTCATCTTAAAGAAACGCTCGTCGAAGAGCGACTGACGATGTGAAGCTCAAAGGGGTAGATATATACTTAGCACAGCGCGGTTAGAAGCTAGTTCGCCCCCGTCCGAAAACGATGAAGAACGTCAAACTTGTGAAACAAAAATGTTCGCTGCCGGTAGTAAATCATACAGTAAATTCCATGTCACAGAGGTTCAGACGACACGGCACTTTACTGGGTATAGGATGTAAAAGGGGGTTGATCATTGGTCCTTCCGGCTCTGGGAAAACCAATGCGATGATCAGTCTTTTGGTGCACCGCAATGGGGTGCGGTTTCACAACTTGTATTTGTATTCCAAAACCCTTGACCAACCTAAATACAAATTTCTGAAGATACTTCTGAAGTCACTAAAAGAAATCGGATTCTACGAATTCAGCGAGGGGTGTGAGGTTATCAAACCGCACGAGGCGAAAGAAAATTCTGTTATTGTGTTTGATGATGTGGCATGCGACACTCAAAGCATAATTAGAGATTATTTTAGTTTCGGACGTCATCGAAATATAGATTGTTTTTACCTCTGTCAGACTTACTCATCAATCCCGAAACAACTGGTACGAGATAATGCGAATATCATAATCGTATTCCGGCAAGACCACACCAATCTTAAACACATTTACGATGATCATGTAAACACAGACATGTCATTCGAAAAGTTTAAAAACTTATGTTCCCACTGTTGGATCAAAGATCATGGATTTTTAGTTGTCGACAAAGAAAGCGAAATCAACGCCGGTCGTTATAGAAAAGGGTTTGACAGTTATTTCACTATATAGGCATGGACCACTGCTGTACAAATTATTAGTCTACGAACAACGACAGTAATAGCAACATGGACAAACGGTTAGTAAGCGATCTTATTAAAGCTAGAAAGGCTGTCAGGCGGAAATATGAAACTTTAAAAGCAGATATCGCCGAATCTCAGACGGCTCTTGCGGAGCAATTTAAACCAATTTCCCAACCACTCACGGAATTGCTAACATCCATCAAGCAAGAAGGTGGTCAAACAATACAGCAAGAAGTAGGACCTATGCTGAGAACTATTAAACGGCGAGTGTCCACACCATCTATCCTACCCCGTCCGAGAAATGGCAATACCCCCGTACGAGCGTCAACCCCCGACATTGCCATTCCCGGACCGTCGACTTCGACGTTGGTAACATCCACACCTAGATTTCTTGACAGAGAAGTATTGTATGAGAGTTTACCGGATGAGGAGCAACAGGTGGAGGCTCAAGAAGAAGCGGCAATTGAAACTTCGGTAGCAGAGGCTAGAGAAACCGTGCGACAAATGATGGAACCGGAAGTTCTAGGGGAATACCTGGAACAGTTCTCAGGGTTAGCTAGAAAATATATCGAGGGAATGATACGAGATACAGAGAGCAAGTACGATTTCCACTATGGAGTTCGATGGGACATAGACACTGATAAGTTTGCAATTGGGAATAAACAGCTTACTTTTGAGGGTCAGGACATAGTTATTACAGATCACGGCAATAGAATAGTATACAAAGGCACCCCCGGCTTTTACGAATTAATTTTCTTAAAGAAACCGATAACTTATACAACCAAAGACCGTGAAAATTACTATGACATAGTGAACCGATCCGCCGCAAATCGTAAGAACTACGATCCAACCCAACAGATAAGCGGCAACGCCGGCGCAAAATATATGAAAGTAGTACGCCCCCTGGCTACATCCTCCGGCATTAGACAACCTACCAGAGCCGCATCGAGGGTGCAGCGTACCGGAAGGGGATTATTAACAGTAACCAATAAAAAAGTGGAATTTGTTCCTTGGAAAGATCCAAATTCATTAGTGGATCGTCTGCGCATATTACTAGCCTCTCAGGTAGCGGGGCACACCGGCCATTCCAACGAAATCGTAAGCATCACCCAAGCTCTACGAGAAGCAAAAATAATTCACTAAGACGAGTACAAAAGCAGAGGACCTATTGAATTACGATCAGAAGGTGTTAGACGATAGAGTAATGCCCATAGACAAATTTGGACGCCACTACCATAGCGCGCGCTACGGTTCTCATCGCAAACATATCTTTATGAAAGTTCAAAATGTAAACCGACTCCATATAGAGGTACCACTGCTGCTAGTGGGGCGTGGTTATGATGAAAGCGGATATTCCAAAATTTTCGGTAATAATGAGTACATTTTTCCTTTAACGATCGGTGAGATCATAAGTGTTCAAGTCAACGGACCTTTGGTAGTATCACACATCAACGGCATCAAACACGACACGCTTGTCGGTAAGACATTGCGGCGAGGAGATAAACTGAAATTCGAATCCATAAACACTAAGTTATACGTGCAACTGCTGCTTAAATGTCCCATAGCAGTCGATACAGCAACATTCGGCAATGAGTCCTAAGGAGGATCTAGTTGCAGAACTTCACAAACCAGCGCGAAGAAATTTCAAGAGACGACGGGTGATTCTCAAAGGATTGCATGATTTACTACAAGCGGATTTGGTGGAGATGCAACCATATGCACGAAGCAATAAAGGTTATCGATACATTTTAGCTGTTATTAATGCGTTTTCTAAATACTTGTGGGCTCTCCCGGTAAAACGGAAAACGGGAAAAGATGTAGCAGCAGCTATGCGAAAAGTTCTTGCTAATATGAAGGTATCTCCAAAAAACGTACAAACCGATTTGGGAAAAGAATTTTATAACAGCGATTTTCAAGCATTGATGCGACGTTACAAGATAAATCATTACAGCACGTATTCAACTATGAAAAGCAGCATCATAGAAAGATGTAACCGCACCCTTAAGAACATGATGTGGAAGCAGTTTAGTTTGCAAGGGTCCTACAAATGGTTGGACATTCTGCCCCAACTTTTAAGCAAATATAACACAACCAGGCATAGCACAACAGGTATGAGGCCGGCTGAAGTTAATCTTAAAAATGCCAAACGTCTGTTACACACCGTGTACAGCCACACAAAAACTGTAGATCCGACACCTCAAAAGTTTCATAAAGGAGATTCTGTACGCATTAGTAAATATCGCTCGATATTTAGCAAAGGCTACACACCCAGCTGGAGCAACGAAATATTCAAAATAGCCACAGTGCGACTTACAAATCCTACCACCTACAGACTCACCGATCAGGAAGGGCAAGAAATCAAAGGTGGATTTTACGAGCACGAATTACAGAAAACCAAACACTCGGACGTATACCTGGTAGAAAAGGTGTTGAAGAAGAAGGGTAATCAGCTTTACGTAAAGTGGTTGGGATTCGATAATCGTCACAATTCCTGGATATCCAAAAACAATGTTGTATAACTTATTATGATTCTATAGAACTCTTTCAATAAAACACTTTTTTTGTTTTACTACCATTTATTTTCTTTAAATAAAAACTTTTTATGTTTTACAGTAATTTATTATTGTAAATGCTGAACATGAGTGACTACAGTGTTAAATAACAAATATACTTGGTAATGCGGACCCAAACAATCAGATTTTTTGTAAAATTTAACTTACTACCTCTATCATACAAGCTAGTGTTCTTAACCTATACTATAATTGCTATATACAATAACTAAACCTACAAAGTACAAGAAAGCCGTGTAGGACCTCTGCTGTTAAGTAATAACGAATACTGTTCCGCGAACATATTGCTACACCATCGTTTCGGCAATGCGCAGCAAGTTGTCTAGACGACTGTAATCATCTATGTCACGGTGACCCCACGCTAAGGTTTTGGTAGTATTAGGAATAAGGAAGCGTTTATCATCTCGCGAAGAAAGCGCAACCTTATTCATTAATTCGGTGTACATAGTGTGTAAACGGGAACGAAACACATACATCTGACAAAATACAACTTCCCTCTTGTTTTCGACTACAGATTTATAAATTTCGGTGGTGAGGTGATTCCGAACAGCACTCTTTCTAACTCCCTTCGCCTTTTTGTCTTCTTTACCAACAGCGTTTACACAGTATGTTTTTGCACCGACCCCGTAATAGCTACACACAGCCACCCCAGCGTACTCATCCTTAAATTTGCCAACAACGGACTTGGTTATCGAAATTCCATGCAGGCCATTCTTGTAATTTGATGTATCAAAGAGATCAAGGTGCTCTTGCATGTCGGCGTAAAAATTTTCAGTAAAAATTTCCAGGATGAATGAGTCCGTGTCCGAATACAGTAGAGACACATTACGGCCGTATTTATGCTTCAAAAATTTGTAATAAAAATCGTACATTACCGTTTTCGAAAGATCTAAAACTGAGAAACCAACATAAATGGGTTTGTTATATAAAACCGATGTTCTGTTCATTTCCACTGCTATTAAATTTTCCCCAAACCGAATTCTATCTTTAAAGTTAGGTTTCGATATCAAAGCTTCTGCCCCCATTCTATTACCAATTTTCTCCCAATGACTAATTAACTTTACAAGAACCCTTTTGTCCACGTTTTCCATGGTTTTACCAAAGACGCTATTGTTAGCTAGTTTGAATGAATTTCGATGAAATTCATTGTCAGACTTGTTACGTAATTTTGTGTTTAAATCGATGTAGGATCTGAGCCAAGGAGATTGTCTAAACTTAAGTATTTTATGTGTTTTAACCAAAATCAAACCAGCCTCTAAGCATTGCCTCAAATTTCTGTAGTGAATAATATAATTGTGTTTGTCATACAAATTTGGAATTAATTTTGCATTTTTAAATTTTCCCTGTGGAGGCACCAATAGCTCGGGGCAAAAGGGAAAGTCATTGTGATCGTCATGTAAATTTTCGGGGTACCGCAAGTCAACTTCCAACACGTACCCAGTATCTGAGTCGTCCACAATTTTAAATACGTCAAAACTATCAATTTCGTCGTCAGTCAACCAAACAAAACCACCTTGCGGTAGAAACTGTCTCATACTATGGGCATACAAATTCGTGGCATCCAAATACACAATAAAAGAAGTGGGTTTGAAAGCGTCATAGTTACCCGCAAATTTATTGTTGGCAATAGCCTTTCGCCCGACGCAAGTGCTGACTCCTCCACGAATACCCTTTCTAAAAAAGTGAAACATATCCATATCCGTCAACAGCTCCAACTCAACCCCCGTATATTTTAACATGGCGTCCCAACTTAAACCGGGGGCGGTGAAGTACTGCGCCGGATCTAAATTATATTGATTTAAATAAAAATTTCGAAAGTTTTCGAAAACGTCTGCCAATATAAACACGTCACATTTGAGGTAAACATCGGAATAGTCGCCCAACGTTTGACATTCGAAAGTTTTCCAGACCTTAACGGCGCGTTCGTAATCGACCTCAGTAATATGCGTCTCGGTTAAATGATCATAAAACTGAGCGATTGTGGGCAACGCCGGCTCGTCTAATTTTGTAAATGAATCCAGATACGAATAGGGAAACACACCTTTCTGTCTCATCAGTTCGAATTTGATGTCATGTCCGAATTGCTTATGAATTTCAACACACTGATCATCTGATAATGTGGCGGCCAGCGATGCTAAAGAAGCACTTAAAAATCTGTAACTATCTAAAAATCGAATTTGCATATAAACGTTTTTTCGTTTTCCGTCAACAACGACTTCATCTACCCAAAGACGTTTACCAAATGAAATATATTTTTCCTTATTTTCCGGAATGACATCAAGCTCCTCGTTATTTTGAGCTAACTGTTTGACAAAAAGGTGGGAATCGTAATTTAAATTGTGAAAAAATACGGGAATAAAATTTGGAAGTTTATAATTCAGATTGCAATTGGAATGGGCAGCTCCCCGATATTCTCCAGTCAAATGGTCGTGATCGCGAACCTTTACGTCCCCCTCTCCAAAAGGACGATTGCAAATATGACATGAAGCAGCATCCTTAAAATTTTGAATTTCTTGCGGAGCCAGAGGCTTGAGGGGTACAACATGCTTTAAACTGTTGGAATATAAGGCGCGAACGTCTCTGTCTAGACGCTCAACAAACACGTCCACAGCATCCTCGCCCCTATAAATTTCGAATTTGGATAGAGTATCATCAAAAGAACATTTCAAATAATACGCGAAAGAATACGGTTTGTGCTCGCACGTTTTGATCGTATATGGTCTTTCGCGATCCGGCTCCTGATCCCCACCATCGACAGGTAATAAAACGGTCTCGAAATCTGCGTAGCATACATAGGGCAGTTTCAATTGCTTATGATAATTATCAAATTTAAGAATGTTCTGGGGCCTCACCTCCCCACACTTATCCGTGATCGGCTCTGTCGTAGGCAACTTTGTGCACACATGATTACAGTCAAAAAGCTTATGGTTCTCCAGATGGGCATCGGTGCGAAAGTAATTTAGACAACCATTACAAAAATGTTTTGCATTTTCCCTAGCCGTTATTTGCCGCGAAACTAACCTAGACAAATTGGTGATCCAGCAGTAGTGGTTATTACCTTCGCCGTCTGTTAGAAGCAGCAAATTTATATGTCCGTTTTTTATATGTGGCGAATAGTACAGAGGTCCCACAACTTCATATATGGTAATATCGTTTTGAAAAGTCTTTTCCAACGCGTATACATTTATAGAAAGTTGAGGGTTATTTTTTTCAAATTTAGAAATATCGCGCAATCTAACAGGGAATTCAATGTCCTTAAAATTTAAAAACTCGCTGCAATCTGGATACGAACTCGTTCGATTAGACAGTCCATCCGGTTCGCAGATGGCCGAGGTTACCGCCCACCCGAAACAACGCTCGTCATCGACGTTTTGGACGTTCACGATCGCTTTCTTGGACTGAATCTGCTTCGGGAGCGGGATATACGAAGACGCCCGAAACGGATTGAATTTATTTATATTTAATTCTAGATACAGCAACTGCTTCAAGATCCACCCTGTAAAAATTTTGCGGTTAGTAACATTAACAAGAATTACAGTTGTAATACACACCTGAATCGCGTTCCTCAAATTCGGACACCTTCTGGTCCAATATCCCCGTTAAATTATCATATAATTCGTTCAAGTCTGTACCGCGAGTGACCACCTCGTTGGTCGTATTAAAACTTTTGACGTCTTGTACATCTTGAGTCTCCAAAATAAAATACCCGAAAAGTTCGAAATTGAATTTTATACTGTTTAATTTGGTCAATTGACCTTCTATAAGACCTACAATTTTGTCTTTCAATTCGGTCATATATTCTACAACGCTTATATGATAATTTTCCGTGGACACCCTGTAGCTGGCAACGCGGGACTTGAAGGCGCTTGGAAGGGCCACCACTCCTTTCCCCAGATGGACGACATCACACCGCCTCGTGTGACGATTGCTCCTCAGGTGTCCAACGAAACAAGTCCGAGGAACATTTTCATCACACACGTCGCAGTATTGCGTCCTGGGGAGCTGTTCTGTTAAACCAAACGTTAGAAAACATGAAACACTACAATAGAGACACACTCACCACCGCTGGAGTCATTAAGTCTTGGGCGTTTACTCGCCGATGGTCCCTCACCAGCTGCTACCGAAGCCTCCATAGCGTCACCTTTAGAAAACGCACAATTGATATAATCAGCAGCAATCAACACGTTTCCACTTACCACTCGTCGATGGGTGGCCAACCTCGTGGCGACAGCTATCTCTTCGATGGCGAAACAAATTGTCAGCTCTGGTGAAGGACTTTCCACAAGCAGTGCACCTGAACATAATGGTAAATTAGTCTCGCGCAATCGGTTAATATACTAATTGCGCGATTAGCTACCCAGCTCGAGGCTTACTATCCACAAACGAAAAGAACACCTTTATTAACACTGATTAACAAATTAAACCTCGAACGGAATACCCAGGTGTCACCACGGGGAGGATTCGCTTTGGACACCCTGGAGAGGATAGGGGGGGAGGTTATTTGTGTTAGGGGTGTATGATATGTTAAACGATTATCTACTCGTTACTTAGCCTTTTTATCGAGCTCCTGACGTCTTGCACGAATCGCACCCTCCACAGCTAACAGATCTTGGATTAGCTCTAGCCTTGCTAACGCAGCATTCTTAAAGATGTCCATGTTAGTTGCGCTGTGGCCGTGGCGGATCTTAGGTAAAGCAGCTATGCTTTTTAGGTACTCATCGTGCATCGTCGCTTCTAGTCTGGCGGCTCGAATTTCTAGGGAGCTAATAACAATATAAGCTATTAAACTGGGAAAAGCACGCTCTGAACACCTTCAATGTTAAATAACATATATGGGTAGAAAAATAATATCTAATATCTAATATCTAATATCTAATATACCTTATGTAATGGTCACCGCTGCGAAGATCGGCTGCTTTAGCATCTAATGCATTACGATTAGACACGTATTCACGTTCGGCACACTGGGATGGCGACATGTCATCAATGTCTTCCTCCTGAGGGGTAGACGTAATCGACACCACAGTGTCGACTACGTTACTCCCAGTAGCTGACGACATGACGACTGCATTGCCCGAAACCGGAGACTGCACAATTACAGACGGTACTGCGGTCACATTTTCCGAAGGTTGGATTGTTGGCTGCTTCGAAATTCGACTGGTCGGTCGACTTGAGCCGGAGTCGATCTCCAAACCATCTACAAGGGCTCTAAACTCTTGCGCCGCACCGTCGCCGGAAGCCACCTTTTCCAATGGAATGTCGTCAAAATCGAACGTTTCCATAAACATTTCCGTTTGTGATAAATGAGGAGAAGACTCATGTAACATATTTTGGATTTTTGCCACAGGAACATCAGTCTCCTCATTTATACACTTGACATACTTCGCCAAATTAAATTTTGCAGGACTTTTCCTTTTCTGATCTTTCTTTAAAGCTGATTTTAAAATTTTGCTAGAACCTTGACTACTACTTTGAGATATGGTTTCGAAAGCAGGTGCAACGAGTACGTCACTTAAAACTTTTATGGTGGCTTGCGGCGATATCTGTACGGAACCGCTTGGTTCCGTGCAGGCGCAAAGTTTAACTGCACCCGTTTTTTTCAAACTGAGCCTATTAAATTTTGAAAATTTTTTCGGTAAAACTGCACCCTGACAAAAGGAACAGACAGCGCTGTTGCTAGCCATGGCAAACACGAGAGAATGGTTGCTCCCACCTCAGCCAGATGTATTTATACTGCATGCGAAGGATGACTTTCGCACGCAAACCAGTTGAAATTGAGTTCGTTGCAATCTACATTTTCTTACCTCGGCTCACACAAAGGAAGTTAGCCTTCAAATATCTTTAAGTTCGTTACCTACATTTTTACAGACGGCAATTCAAGTTAACATTGAAACACATTTTTCCAGACAGTTTGCGTAGATAATATAAAGTAAACTAGCGCACCAACTATTTGTTGTTCTAACATGTTGAAATGTTTAAAAATATTTTAGAAATATAGACTTATACATCTAATATTTTTAAACCGTTTAATAATAATCAAATTTTATACCACTGTTGCAAATATTTATATCCTATTAATTACTAGCGCTTATTAAAAATACTGCAGCGTTGGTCGTGTGATAGGTGAATTTGTATTCACCGTTTAATAATAATCAAATTTTATGCCACTGTTGCAAATATTTATATCCTATTAATTACTAGCACTTATTAAAAAGCCTGCAGCGTTGGTTGTCTGATAGATGCATCTGTATTCACATTAATAAAACGCGAGGTTTCAAACATGAAAAACAAAATTTTATTTATCAAAAATCATGCAAATCAAATCTATTTAAAATTGACAGTTTAAAATGCATACTGTATATAAGAAACTTTCACTGCTAATATCTAGCTTCGTTGCAATCTACATTTTTTTCTTACCTCGGCTCACGCAAAGGAAGTTGGCCTTCAAATATCTTTAAGTTCGTTGCATGCCTCTATTTTTGCAATTCAAGTTAACATTGAAACACATTTTTCCAGACAGTTTAAAACACAGTTTACACAAATAAAGCGATAATATAAAGTAAACTAGCGCACCAGTTATTTGTTGTTCTAACATGTTGAAATGTTTAAAAATATTTCACACATACATTTGTTCTAATATGGGCTTATAATCTAGCGAATAAAAAAAACATAACGAAATTTTACTTTACGAGGAGGTGAAGCCCTGAGTAATTATTTTAATACAACGTCTGCTCAACTGTAATGATTAACAATTTTGTTTACAAATGCATTTCCAATATAGCATTTGAATAACAGGTCAATCTAAACATATGAAAACATTCCACTGGCTTAATATCTACCTATTAATATGTAATACAAATTATGCTGGGTGTCGACATTTTAATAAAATAACATCTGCCTTTTAACCACGTTCAAAAAAATTCAGAAGCGATGCACTAATTTCAGAATAATAATTACTAGGTAAAAGCTTTTAAAAAAAGCAACATTGCGGGTGCCAGGCATTTTAATAAAATAACATCTACCGTTTAACCACGTTCAAAATATTCAGAAGCGATGCACTAATTTCAGAATAATAATTACTAGGTAAAAGCTTTTAAAAGAGCAACATTGCGGGTGCCAGGCTTTTTAATAAAATAACATCTACCGTTTAACCACGTTCAAAATATTCAGAAGCGATGCACTAGTTTCACAATAATAATTACTAGGTAAAACGTTTAAAAGAGCAACATTACGGTCTTATTAACAAAGCAATTTTAAATTGTTCATTTTTAATGCAGCTCTTCTTGGAACAATCGATATTTATATTACCAGTGATAGCGGCTTTCATTGACTTTTAAAAACTTGGCCTCGGTACACATTAACTCGTATGTTGAAAAATGGCAGTTGTTTACCATGCCAAAATGACCTTTTCAAACGAGTGTGAATACCTGCACGTACGCACACAACCTAAAAAAAAAACGTACGTGTCTACTGTCTCTTGTCTATTACTAACGTCAATGCAATAATTTTAAATTTAAAGATGTGGAAAAAACACCACTAATTTTGATATGAAGGAACTTCTTTTATAGAATTATGCATGCACTAGGAATTATCAAACAGGTGCTGCTCCACATATTCGTCTTCTAATACTGCGGCAAATGGCTACAGCAGATCTAGCTAAATTTACGTACTTGAAAAAATAAATGCCTATTACTTTTTACGTCATACAACGCATTGCTATTCATCTATTCCTAGAAAACCTAGGGGTTCAAAACGTGTTATTCCGAATACAAGAAATCCATTTTTATTGGTAATACATGTAGTAGATCTACTTGCTTATTAAATGACTGTCTAATTAATGTAATTGGAAGCTTATGAAGTTATCGCTATAATAAAAAAAATAGCTGATGGATTATTAGAACAACCAAATAACTATAACTATCTAATTTTATCTAAAAAGTAGGTTGTGCGGTATCAAAATGTTCCTTTTTTAGCATACAATGTAACGGCGATAGAAAAATTTTTCTATTTCTAATTACAACTTAAATATACGTAAAATTAGTTTCTGGAAAGTAAATTGGTTACACATTCCCTGCCCTCAATACGTAGTCGGGGGGAACTGGATATATAAACATCGAGAATTGCTTGAAGAAACCACAGTACCTCCAATCCACCGCAACTATACTTCAGGTAAGATATTGTTCTAAATATCTGTTTTTATCTTATATGTCCATATCTGTACTTTGAAAATGTCTTTGTAAATATATATGTTTTTATCTTATATGTCCATATCTGTACTTTGAAAATGCGTTTGGACTCAGTAAAAGAAAAATTTCTCAAAAACAACGGCAAAATGTCGCACACGAAAGTTCTTTTTTTCTAATACTTTTCTAATGTAATCTTAAAATGCTCATATCTCCGTTGTCTATTGAGATATATCTTCGCCGTTTTATGCATCGGGTTCCTACCGTCATGTACTACATTTTAAACATTTCTAACATTTTTCTAATGGTGTCTTAAAATGCTTGTATCTTCTATATTTATTAAGATATTTAAATGCCGTTTTTTGCATTGTATTGCTACTGTCATATACTACATTTAAAAAATTTTTTTTTTTCAAATCTTAGAAACGTTCATATCTCCGGTGTTTATTAAGATATTTGGTTGGGATTTTTTTCATTATGTTGCTACCGTCATGTACTACATTTTAAACATTTCTAACATTTTTCTAATGGTATCTTAAAATGCTTGTATCTTCTATATTTATTAAGATATTTAGATATGGTTTTTTGCATTGTGTGGCTACTGTCATATACTACATTTTAAAATTTAAACGCTCATATCTCCGACGTTTATTAATCTGAAAAATGTTTCAGATTAAACCAGACGAGAATTTGCTGTGGGTGGTTTATGTAAGTAAAACTTGATTAGCTCCTTTGAGAAATTACATGTCTTTCTACAGCTATAGTGAGGCTGCCCACACCATCCCACCACAGTCCCACATCCCACATCATCGTTGCATTACAGGTATGTTACCAGTTGTAAATATAACCTCTCTAATCTGATTTTTTTACATAGTATGCGATTCGTGTGTTTCTTCCATACAAACCACATCTACTTCGCCCCTAATGAGGAGGTAGTAAATCTCACCCATGAGTTGGTGTGGGACCCTCTTACTACCTACCGCTGGATTCCAGAGCTACCCCACCCCTTGATTGACCGACTCCGCAATCGAGTCAACCCAACCGACAATTGCGTCTTCTTCCATTACGCGGAGGAGCACGTATGGTTGTCGGATGGTGAAGACATTGGAACATTCAACATCCCAGAACTAGATGACATCACGTCTAGGGTGTTGAATGAGTATGTGGACTCGGTCAACATAGACCAGCCTGATGAAAACATGCCGTCGGACAGGTCGTCCACACCGTCGAGTCTGGGATCGGATGGGCTGTCCATACCTGATGACGTCAGTCTGATATGGAGTCCAAACGATCCAAGGCTTAACGGTATGGATCACGTATCTGACGCCATGTCGCCATCTTCCGTTGGAGATAGCATTTTCGACGTCTCCACCGAGGGTTGGTCTGGGGAAGAAGGAGACGGCGGTGGCGAAGGTATGGAAGATGGTGACAGTGGTGGTGAATCGAACTATTGGAGAGATGTGGAAGAGTAGTTTTAAGTTGTTAGGTTAGGTTAGTTTCTAAGTTAGTCAGTAAGTTATTTGTATAATAAATGTTTTAACTCTTTTAATTTTTTTTATTACATCGCTATAAGTACATGATAAACACTTATTGCTGTTGTGCGTATTTTTTGAATGCAATATCATATGTAATGATGTCCGAAGCAAACTTTAGCATTTCATGCATGCAGTATACATTTTTCGATTTTATTGGCGGTAACGCATCCTCGATACTCCTTTTAAAGTCGCCGGGTAAATTCCAAACACCTTCGATTACACTGCTGTAAAATTGTTCAAACATCTGACTTTTTACTAGTTCAGCTTTAGATTAAAGCAACGACAACAAATCCCACAATTCTGCTACAGACTTGTTTCCGAGATAAACTTGGGATCGCTTACGTTCCTGCAGCACTATCACTTTTTTGTTTCCGATTTTTTGGAAATATATTCTTTTGCCAGGACTTATATCCACCGGTTTCGGCTCTCCATCTTCATAGTTAAAGTGCCTATTTATCACATCTTTATTTGCAACAAAGAGCTTGCACTCTCCTTCGTCTAACAGTATAAAATCTTTGTTAATCCCACTAATTACCACTGCCGGCACAAACGATCCATAACAGGTCAAGCCCAAACTCACAGTTTTATTTCTTGACTTATTCAGCGGATAAGTTGTTGCGCTTAACAATACTGGATATGACAGTTTCACGTTTTTGTTTGTCACTCGCTGCTTCACAGTTTCACCAACCTTGTGTACTTGCTCCATTGTTTTTGCTGGTACAGCACACGATACACTACTGAACACAAACTACATCTCCTGTTATACTCATTCTTCAAGGTTACTGTCGGTGGCCTCGCTCCGAACGTGGCCTCGCTTCGAACATGACCTTGGGCTTGCACGTGGCCTCGCCTTGCATGTGAGCTTGGGCTTGAACCTGGCCTTGCCTTGAACTCAAGGTCAAGTGGTGGGGGTGGTTCCAAAACCATCCACTTCCCTCTACTGACGTCCCAGACGTCCTAGATGTCCCATATGTCCTTAACGTCCCAGACGTCCCAGATGTCCCATATGTCCCATGTGTCCCTAATGTCCCAGGCTTCCTAGATGTTCCATATGATGTCCATAACGTCCCAGACGTCTCAGCTGTCCCGTATGTCCCTAACGTCCCAGACGTCCGAGATGTCCTAGATGTCCCATATGTCTCTAACGTCACAGACGTCCTAGATGTCCTATATGTTCTTAACGTCCCAGATGTCCAATATGTCCCTAAAGTCCCAGACGTCCTAGATGTCCCATATGTCCCTAACGTCCCAGACGTCCCATATGTCCCATATGTCCCATATGTCCTTAATGTCCCAGGCGTCCCAGATGTCCCATATTTCCCTATCGTCCCAGACGTCCTAGATGTCCCATATATCCTTAACGTCCCAGACGTCCCAGATATCCCATATGTCCTATATCTCCCTAACGTCCCAGACGTCCCAGATGTCCCATATGTCCCTAACGTCCCAGATGTTTCATATGTCCCTAACGTCCCAGACGTCCTAGATATCTTATATGCCCCTAACGTCCCAGACGTCCCAGATCTCCCATATGTCCCTAACGTCCCAGACGTTCTAGGTGTCCCTTATATCCTTAACGTCCCAGACGTCCCAGATGTCCCATATGTCAATAACGTCCCAGACGTCCCAGATGTCCTATATGTCCCATATGTCCCTAATGTCCCAGCCGTCCCAGACCTCCCATATGTCCCATATGTCCCTAATGTCCAGGGCGTCCTAAATGTCTCATATGTCCTTAATGTCCCAGACGTCCCAGACGTCCTAGATGTCCCATTTGTCCTTAACGTCCCAGACGTCCCAGATATCCCATATGTCCCATATGTCCCTAATGTCCAGGGCGTCCTAAATGTCCCATATCTCCTTAACGTCCCAGACGTCCCAGACGTCCTAGATGTCCCAAATGTCCTTAACGTCCCAGACGTCCCAGATGTCCCATATGTTTCATATGTTTCTAATGTCCCAGGCGTCCTAGATGTTCCATATGTCCATAACGTTCCAGACGTCCCAGATGTCCTAGATGTCCCATATGTCCTTAACGTACCAGACGTCCCAGATGTCCCATATGTCCCTAACGTCCCAGACGTCCCAGATGTCCCATATGTCCCTAATATCCCAGGCGTAGTAAATGTCCCATATGTCCTTAACGTCCCAGACGTCCCAGACGCCCTAGATGTCCCATATGTCCTTAACGTCCCAGACGTCCCAGACGTCCTAGATGTCCCATATGTCCTTAACGTCCCAGACGTCCCAGATGTCCCATATGTCCCTAGCATCCCAAACGTCCCAGATGTCCCATATGTCCTTAACGTCCCAGACGTCCCAGATGTCCCATATGTAACTAACGTCCCAGACGTCCCAGATGTCCCATATGTCCCATATGTCCCTAACGTCCCAGGCGTCCCAGATGTCCCATATGTCCCATATGTCCCTATTGTCCCAGGCGTCCTAAATGTCCCATATGTCCTTAACGTCCCAGACGTCCCAGACGTCCTAGATGACCCATATGTCCTTAACGTCCCAGACGTCCCAGATGTACCATATGTCCCTAACGTCCCAGACGTCCCAGATGTCCCATATGTCCCATATGTCCCTAATGTCCCAGACGTCCTAGATGTCCCATATATCCATAACGTCCCAGACGTTCCAGTATATCTCATATGTCCTATACCTCCCTAACGTCCCAGACGTCCCAGATGTCCCATATGTCCCTAACGTCCCAGATGTTCCATATGTCCCTAAGGTCCCAGACGTCCTAGATGTCTTATATGTCCCTAACGTCCCAGACGTCCCAGATCTCCCATATGTCCCTAACGTCCCTGACGTCCTAGATGTCCTTTATATCCTTAACGTCCCAGACGTCCCAGATGTCCCATATGTCAATAACGTCCCAGACGTCCCAGATGTCCTATATGTCCCATATGTCCCTAATGCCCCAGGCGTCCCAGACCTCCCATATGTCCCATATGTCCCTAATGTCCAGGGCGTCCTAAATGTCCCATATGTCCTTAACGTCCCAGACGTCCCAGTCGTCCTAGATGTCCCATATATCCTAAACGTCCCAGACGTCTCAGATATCCCATATGTCCCATATGTCCCTAATGTCCCAGGCCTCCTAAATGTCCCATATGTCCGTAACGTCCCAGACGTACCAGATGTTCAATGTGTCCCATATGTCCCTAATGTCCCAGGCGTCCGAGATGTCCCATATGTCCCAAATGTCCCTAATGTCCCAGGCGTCCTAAATGTCCCATATGTCCTTAACGTTCCAGACGTCCCAGACGTCTTAGATGTCCCAAATGTCCTTAACGTCCCAGACGTTCCAGATGTCCCATATGTCCCATATGTTTCTAATGTCCCAATCGTCCTAGATGTTCTATATGTCCCTAACGTCCCAGACGTTTCAGATGTCCTAGATGTCCCATATG
Organism: Agriotes lineatus; assembly: GCA_940337035.1. NCBI lineage: Eukaryota > Metazoa > Arthropoda > Insecta > Coleoptera > Elateridae > Agriotes > Agriotes lineatus. The sequence goes on along the minus strand of CALNHX010003834.1, from coordinate 96,944 downwards.
TCCTTAACGTCCCAGACGTCCCAGATGTCCCATATGTCCTTAACGTCCCAGACGTCCCAAATGTCCCATATGTCCCTAATGTCCCAGGCGTCCTAAATGTCCCATATGTCCTTAACGCCCCAGACGTCCCAGATGCCCTAGATGTCCCATATGTCATTAACGTCCCGGACGTCCCAGATGTCCCATGTGTCCCTAACGTCCCAGACGTCCCAGATGTCCCATATGTCCCATATGTCCCTAATGTCCGAGGCGTCCCAGATGACCCATATGTCCCATATGTCCCTAATGTCCAAGGCGTCCTAAATGTCCCATATGTTTTTAACGTCCCAGACGTCCCAGACGTCCTAGATGTCCCATATGTCCTTAAAGTCTCAGACGTCCCAGATGTCCCATATGTCCCATGTGTCCCTAATGACCCAGGCGTCCTAGATGTTCCATATATCCCTAACGTCCAAGACGTCCTAAATGTCCCATATGTCCTTAACGTCCCAGACGTCCCTGCTGTCCCGCATGTCCCTAACGCCCCTGACGTCCCAGACGTCCTGGATGTCCTATATGTCCCTAACGTCCCAGACGTCCCTGATGTCCCATATGTCCCACATGTCCCTAATGTCCCAGGCGTCCCAGATGTCGCATATGTCCCATATTTACCTAATGTCCCAGGCGTCCTCAATGTCCCACATGTCCATAACGTCCCAGACGTCCCGGACGTCCTAAATGTCGCATATGTCTCTAACGTCCCAGACGTCTCAGCTGACCCGTATGTCTCTAACGTCCTAGACGTCCGAGATGTCCTAGATGTCCCATATGTCTCTAACGTCACAGACGTCCTAGATGTCCTATATATTCCTAACGTCCCAGATGTCCCAGACGTCATAGATGTCCCATATGTCCTTAAAGTCCCAGACGTCCCAGATGTCCCATAGGTCCCTACTGTCCCAGGCGTCCTAATCGTCCCATATGTCCTTAACGTCCCAGACGTCCCAGACGCCCTAGATGTCCCATATGTCATTAACGTCCCGGACGTCCCAGATGTCCCATATGTTCTTAAAGTCCCAGACGTCCCAGATGTCCCATAGGTCCCTATTGTCCCAGGCGTCCTAATCGTCCCATATGTCCTTAACGTCCCAGACGTCCCAGACGCCCTAGATGTCCCATATGTCATTAACGTCCCGGACGTCCCAGATGTCCCATATGTCCCTAACGTCCCAGACGTCCCAGATGTCCCATATGTCCCATATGTCCCTAATGTCCGAGGCGTCCCAGATGTCCCATATGTCCCTAATGTTCCAGGCGTCCTAAATGTCCCATATGTCCTTAACGTTCCAGACGTCCCAGAGGTCATAGATGTTCCATATGTCCCTAACGTCTAAGACGTCCTAAATGTCCCATATGTCCCTAACGTCCCAGACGTCCCAGCTGTCCCGTATGTCCCTAACTTCCCTGACGTCCCAGACGTCCTAAATGTCCTATATGTTTCTAACGTCCCAGATGTCCTACATGTTTTATATGTCCCTAACGTCCCAGACGTCCCAGATGTCCCATATGTCCCAAATGTCCCTAATGTCCCAGGCTTCCCAGATGTCGCATATGTCCCATATGTCCCTAATGTCCCAGGCGTCCTAAATGTCCCATATGTCCATAACGTCCCAGACGTCCCAGACGCCCTAGATGTCCCATATGCCCTTAACGTCCCAGACGTTCCAGACGTCCCAAATGTCCCATATGTTCCATATGTCCATAATGTCCCAGGCGTCTCAGATTTCCAGATGTCCCATATGTCCCATATGTCCCTAATGTCCCAGGCGTCCAAGATATTCCATATGTCCCTAACGTCCCAGACGTCCCATATGTCCTTAACGTCCCAGTCGTCTCAGACGTCCTAAATTTCCCATATGTCCCTAACGTCCCAGACGTCTCAGACGTCCTAGATGTCCTATATGTCCCTAACGTCCCAGACGTCTCAGACGTCCTAAATGTCCCAATTGTCCCTAACGTCCCAGACGTCCCATATGTCCTTAACGTCCCAGACGTCCCAGACGTCCTAAATGTCCCATATGTCCCTAATGTCCCAGACGTCCTAGATGTCCCATATGTCCCTAACGTCCCAGACGTCTCAGACGTCCTAGATGTCCTATATGTCCCTAACGTCCCAGACGTCCCAGATGTCCCATATGTCCTTAACGTCACAGAAGTCCCAGATGTCCCATATGTCTCATATGTCCCTAATGTTCCAGGCGTCCCAGATGTCCCATATGTCCCATATGTCCCTAATGTCCCAGACGTTTTAAATGTCCCATATGTACTTAAAGTTTCAGACGTCCCAGACGTCCTAGATGTCCCATATGTCCTTAACGTCCCAGACGTCTCAGATGTCCCATATCTCCCATATGTCCCTAATGTCCCAGGCGCCCTAAATGTCCCATATGTCCTTAACGTCCCAGACGTCCCAGACGTCCTAGATGTGACATATGTCCTTAACGTCCCAGACGTCCCAGATGTCCCATATGTCTCTAACGTCCCAGACGTCCCATATGTCCATTATGTCCCATATGTCCTTAATGTCCCAGGCGTCCCAAATGTCCCATATGTCCCTAACGTCCAAGACGTCCTAGATGTCCCATATATCCTTAACGTCCCAGACGTCCCAGATATCCCATATGTCCTATATCTCAATAACGTCCCAGACGTCCCAGATGTCCCATATGTCCCTAACGTCCCATATGTTCCATATGTCCCTAACGTCCCAGACGTCCTAGATGTCCTATATGTCCCTAACGTCGCAGACGTCCCAGATCTCTCATATGTCCCTAACGTCCCAGACGTCCTAGATGTCCCTTATATCCTTAACGTCCCAGACGTCCCAGATGTCTCATATGTCCCTAACGCCCCAGACGTCCCAGATGTCCTATATGTCCCATCTGTCCCTAATGTCCCAGGCGTCCCAGATCTCCCATATGTCCCAAATGTCCCTAATGTCCCAGGCGTCCTAAATGTCCCATATGTCTTTAACGTCCCAGACGTCCCAGACGTCCTAGATGTCCCAAATGTCCTTAACGTCCCAGACGTCACAGATGTCCCATATGTTTCATATGTTTCTAATGTCCCAGGCGTCCTGGATGTTCCATATGTCCCTAACGTCCCAGACGTCCCAGATGTCCTAGATGTCCCATATGTCCTTAACGTCCCAGACGTCCCAGATGTCCCATATGTCCCTAACGTCCCAGACGTCCCATATGTCCCATATGTCCCTAATATCCCAGGCGTAGTAAATGTCCCATATGTCCTTAACGTCCCAGACGTCCCAGACGCCCTAGATGTCCCATATGTCCTTAACGTCCCAGACGTCCTAGATGTCCCATATGTCCTTAACGTCCCAGACGTCCCAGATGTCCCATATGTAACTAACGTCCCAGACGTCCCAGATGTCCCATATGTCCCATATGTCCCTAATGTCCCAGGCGTCCCAGATTTCCCATATGTCCCATATGTCCCTTATGTCCCAGGCGTCCTAAATGTCCCATATGTCCTTAACGTCCCAGACGTCCCAGACGTCCTAGATGTCCCATATGTCCTTAACGTCCCAGACGTCCCAGATGTCCCATATGTCCCATGTGTCCCTATTGTCCCAGGCGTCCTATATGTTTCATATGTTTCTAACGTCCAAACCGACCTAAATGTGCCATATGTCCCTAATGTCTCAGGCGTCCCAGATGTCGCATATGTCCCATATGTCCCTAATATCCCATGCGTCCCAAATGTCCCATATGTCCATAACGTCCCAGACGTCTCAGCTGTCCCGTATGTCCCTAATGTCCCAGACGTCCGAGATGTCCTAGATGTCCCATATGTCTCTAACGTCACAGACGTCCTAGATGTCCTATATGTTCTTAACGTCCCAGATGTCCAATATGTCCCTAAAGTCCCAGACGTCCCAGATGTCCCATATGTCCCTAACGTCCCAGACGTCCTAGATGTCCCATATGTCCTTAACGTCCCAGACGTCCCAGATGACCCATACGTCCCTAACGTCCCAGACGTCCCAGATGTCCCAAAGTTCTTATATATCCCTAATGTCCCAGGCGTATTAAATGTCCCATATGTCCCATATGTCCCTAATGTGCCAGGCGTCCTAAATGTCCCATATGTCCTTAACGTCCCGGACGTCCCAACGTCCTAGATGTCCCATATGTCCTTAACGTCCCAGACGTCCCAGATGTTTCATATGTCCCATATGTCCCTAATGTCCCAGGCTTCCTAGATATTCCATATGTCCCTAACGTCCCAGACGTCCCAGATGTCCTAAATGTCCCATATGTCCTTAACGTACCAGACGTCCCAGATGTCCCATATGTCCCTAACGTCCCAGACGTCCCAGATGTCCCATATGTCCCTAATATCCCAGGCGTAGTAAATGTCCCATATGTCCTTAACGTCCCAGACGTCCCAGACGCCCTAGATGTCCCATATGTCCTTAACGTCCCAGACGTCCCAGACGTCCTAGATGTCCCATATGTCCTTAACGTCCCAGACGTCCCAGATGTCCCATATGTCCCTAGCATCCCAAACGTCCCAGATGTCCCATATGTCCTTAACGTCCCAGACGTCCCAGATGTCCCATATGTAACTAACGTCCCAGACGTCCCAGATGTCCCATATGTCCCATATGTCCCTAACGTCCCAGGCGTCCCAGATGTCCCATATGTCCCATATGTCCCTATTGTCCCAGGCGTCCTAAATGTCCCATATGTCCTTAACGTCCCAGACGTCCCAGACGTCCTAGATGTCCCATATGTCCTTAACGTCCCAGACGTCCCAGATGTACCATATGTCCCTAACGTCCCAGACGTCCCAGATGTCCCATATGTCCCATATGTCCCTAATGTCCCAGACGTCCTAGATGTCCCATATATCCTTAACGTCCCAGACGTTTCAGTATATCCCATATGTCCTATACCTCCCTAACGTCCCAGACGTCCCAGATGTCCCATATGTCCCTAACGTCCCAGATGTTCCATATGTCCCTAAGGTCCCAGACGTCCTAGATGTCTTATATGTCCCTAACGTCCCAGACGTCCCAGATCTCCCATATGTCCCTAACGTCCCTGACGTCCTAGATGTCCTTTATATCCTTAACGTCCCAGACGTCCCAGATGTCCCATATGTCAATAACGTCCCAGACGTCCCAGATGTCCTATATGTCCCATATGTCCCTAATGCCCCAGGCGTCCCAGACCTCCCATATGTCCCATATGTCCCTAATGTCCAGGGCGTCCTAAATGTCCCATATGTCCTTAACGTCCCAGACGTCCCAGTCGTCCTAGATGTCCCATATATCCTAAACGTCCCAGACGTCACAGATATCCCATATGTCCCATATGTCCCTAATGTCCCAGGCCTCCTAAATGTCCCATATGTCCGTAACGTCCCAGACGTACCAGATGTTCAATGTGTCCCATATGTCCCTAATGTCCCAGGCGTCCGAGATGTCCCATATGTCCCAAATGTCCCTAATGTCCCAGGCGTCCTAAATGTCCCATATGTCCTTAACGTTCCAGACGTCCCAGACGTCTTAGATGTCCCAAATGTCCTTAACGTCCCAGACGTTCCAGATGTCCCATATGTCCCATATGTTTCTAATGTCCCAATCGTCCTAGATGTTCCATATGTCCCTAACGTCCCAGACGTTTCAGATGTCCTAGATGTCCCATATGTCCTTAACGTCCCAGACGTCCCAGATGTCCCATATGTCCTTAACGTCCCAGACGTCCCAAATGTCCCATATGTCCCTAATGTCCCAGGCGTCCTAAATGTCCCATATGTCCTTAACGTCCCAGACGTCCCAGATGCCCTAGATGTCCCATATGTCATTAACGTCCCGGACGTCCAGATGTCCCATGTGTCCCTAACGTCCCAGACGTCCCAGATGTCCCATATGTCCCATATGTCCCTAATGTCCGAGGCGTCCCAGATGACCCATATGTCCCATATGTCCCTAATGTCCCAGGCGTCCTAAATGTCCCATATGTCCTTAACGTCCCAGACGTCCCAGACGTCCTAGATGTCCCATATGTCCTTAAAGTCTCAGACGTCCCAGATGTCCCATATGTCCCATGTGTCCCTAATGACCCAGGCGTCCTAGATGTTCCATATATCCCTAACGTCCAAGACGTCCTAAATGTCCCATATGTCCTTAACGTCCCAGACGTCCCTGCTGTCCCGCATGTCCCTAATGCCCTTGACGTCCCAGACGTCCTATATGTCCTATATGTCCCTAACGTCCCAGACGTCCCTGATGTCCCATATGTCCCACATGTCCCTAATGTCCCAGGCGTCCCAGATGTCGCATATGTCCCATATTTACCTAATGTCCCAAGCGTCCTCAATGTCCCACATGTCCATAACGTCCCAGACGTCCCGGACGTCCTAAATGTCGCATATGTCTCTAACGTCCCAGACGTCTCAGCTGTCCCGTATGTCTCTAACGTCCTAGACGTCCGAGATGTCCTAGATGTCCCATATGTCTCTAACGTCACAGACGTCCTAGATGTCCTATATATTCCTAACGTCCCAGATGTCCCAGACGTCATAGATGTCCAATATGTCCTTAAAGTCCCAGACGTCCCAGATGTCCCATAGGTTCCTATTGTCCCAGGCGTCCTAATCGTCCCATATGTCCTTAACGTCCCAGACGTCCCAGACGCCCTAGATGTCCCATATGTCATTAACGTCCCGGACGTCCCAGATGTCCCATATGTCCCTAACGTCCCAGACGTCCTAATCGTCCCATATGTCCTTAACGTCCCAGACGTCCCAGACGCCCTAGATGTCCCATATGTCATTAACGTCCCGAACGTCCCAAATGTCCCATATGTTCTTAAAGTCCCAGACGTCCCAGATGTCCCATAGGTCCCTATTGTCCCAGGCGTCCTAATCGTCCCATATGTCCTTAACGTCCCAGACGTCCCAGACGCCCTAGATGTCCCATATGTCATTAACGTCCCGGACGTCCCAGATGTCCCATATGTCCCTAACGTCCCAGACGTCCCAGATGTCCCATATGTCCCATATGTCCCTAATGTCCGAGGCGTCCCAGATGTCCCATATGTCCCTAATGTTCCAGGCGTCCTAAATGTCCCATATGTCCTTAACGTTCCAGACGTCCCAGAGGTCATAGATGTTCTTTATGTCCCTAACGTCTAAGACGTCCTAAATGTCCCATATGTCCCTAACGTCCCAGACGTCCCAGCTGTCCCGTATGTCCCTAACTTCCCTGACGTCCCAGACGTCCTAAATGTCCTATATGTTCCTAACGTCCCAGACGTCCTACATGTTTTATATGTCCCTAACGTCCCAGACGTCCCAGATGTCCCATATGTCCCACATGTCCCTAATGTCCCAGGCTTCCCAGATGTCGCATATGTCCCATATGTCCCTAATGTCTCAGGCGTCCTAAATGTCCCATATGTCCATAACGTCCCAGACGTCCCAGACGCCCTAGATGTCCCATATGCCCTTAACGTCCCAGACGTCCCAGACGTCCCAAATGTCCCATATGTTCCATATGTCCCTAATGTCCCAGGCGTCTCAGATGTCCAGATGTCCCATATGTCCCATATGTCCCTAATGTCCCAGGCGTCCAAGATATTCCATATGTCCCTAACGTCCCAGACGTCCCATATGTCCTTAACGTCCCAGTCGTCTCAGACGTCCTAAATTTCCCATATGTCCCTAACGTCCCAGACGTCTCAGACGTCCTAGATGTCCTATATGTCCCTAACGTCCCAGACGTCTCAGACGTCCTAAATGTCCCATATGTCCCTAACGTCCCAGACGTCCCATATGTCCTTAACGTTTCAGACGTCCCAGACGTTCTAAATGTCCCATATGTCCCTAACGTCCCAGACGTCCTAGATGTCCCATATGTCCCTAACGTCCCAGACGTCTCAGACGTCCTAGATGTCCTATATGTCCCTAACGTCCCAGACGTCCCAGATGTCCCATATGTCCTTAACGTCACAGAAGTCCCAGATGTCCCATATGTCTCATATGTCCCTAATGTTCTAGGCGTCCCAGATGTCCCATATGTCCCATATGTCCCTAATGTCCCAGACGTTTTAAATGTCCCATATGTACTTAAAGTTTCAGACGTCCCAGACGTCCTAGATGTCCCATATGTCCTTAACGTCCCAGACGTCTCAGATGTCCCATATCTCCCATATGTCCCTAATGTCCCAGGCGCCCTAAATGTCCCATATGTCCTTAACGTCCCAGACGTCCCAGACGTCCTAGATGTGACATATGTCCTTAACGTCCCAGACGTCCCAGATGTCCCATATGTCTCTAACGTCCCAGACGTCCCATATGTCCATTATGTCCCATATGTCCTTAATGTCCCAGGCGTCCCAAATGTCCCATATGTCCCTAACGTCCAAGACGTCCTAGATGTCCCATATATCCTTAACGTCCCAGACGTCCCAGATATCCCATATGTCCTATATCTCAATAACGTCCCAGACGTCCCAGATGTCCCATATGTCCCTAACGTCCCATATGTTCCATATGTCCCTAACGTCCCAGACGTCCTAGATGTCCTATATGTCCCTAACGTCGCAGACGTCCCAGATCTCTCATATGTCCCTAACGTCCCAGACGTCCTAGATGTCCCTTATATCCTTAACGTCCCAGACGTCCCAGATGTCTCATATGTCCCTAACGTCCCAGACGTCCCAGATGTCCTATATGTCCCATCTGTCCCTAATGTCCCAGGCGTCCCAGATCTCCCATATGTCCCAAATGTCCCTAATGTCCCAGGCGTCCTAAATGTCCCATATGTCCTTAACGTCCCAGACGTCCCAGACGTCCTAGATGTCCCAAATGTCCTTAACGTCCCAGACGTTCCAGATGTCCCATATGTTTCATATGTTTCTAATGTCCCAGTCGTCCTGGATGTTCCATATGTCCCTAACGTCCCAGACGTCCCAGATGTCCTAGATGTCCCATATGTCCTTAACGTCCCAGACGTCCCAGATGTCCCATATGTCCCTAACGTCCCAGACGTCCCAGATGTCCCATATGTCCCTAATATCCCAGGCCTAGTAAATGTCCCATATTTCCTTAACGTCCCAGACGTCCCAGACGCCCTAGATGTCCCATATGTCCTTAACGTCCCAGACGTCCTAGATGTCCCATATGTCCTTAACGTCCCAGACGTCCCAGATGTCCCATATGTAACTAACGTCCCAGACGTCCCAGATGTCCCATATGTCCCATATGTCCCTAATGTCCCAGGCGTCCCAGATTTCCCATATGTCCCATATGTCCCTTATGTCCCAGGCGTCCTAAATGTCCCATATGTCCTTAACGTCCCAGACGTCCCAGACGTCCTAGATGTCCCATATGTACTTAACATCCCAGACGTCCCAGATGTCCCATATGTCCCATGTGTCCCTATTGTCCCAGGCGTCCTATATGTTCCATATGTTTCTAACGTCCAAACCGTCCTAAATGTGCCATATGTCCCTAATGTCTCAGGCGTCCCAGATGTCGCATATGTCCCATATGTCCCTAATATCCCATGCGTCCCAAATGTCCCATATGTCCATAACGTCCCAGACGTCTCAGCTGTCCCGTATGTCCCTAACGTCCCAGACGTCCGAGATGTCCTAGATGTCCCATATGTCTCTAACGTCACAGACGTCCTAGATGTCCTATATGTTCCTAACGTCCCAGATGTCCAATATGTCCCTAAAGTCCCAGACGTCCCAGATGTCCCATATGTCCCTAACGTCCCAGACGTCCTAGATGTCCCATATGTCCTTAACGTCCCAGACGTCCCAGATGACCCATACGTCCTTAACGTCCCAGACGTCCCAGATGTCCCAAAGTTCTTATATATCCCTAATGTCCCAGGCGTATTAAATGTCCCATATGTCCCATATGTCCCTAATGTGCCAGGCGTCCTAAATGTCCCATATGTCCTTAACGTCCCGGACGTCCCAACGTCCTAGATGTCCCATATGTCCTTAACGTCCCAGACGTCCCAGATGTTTCATATGTCCCATATGTCCCTAATGTCCCAGGCTTCCTAGATATTCCATATGTCCCTAACGTCCCAGACGTCCCAGATGTCCCATATGTCCTTGACGTTCCAGACGTCCCAGACGTCCTAAATGTCCCATATGTCCCTAATGTCCCAGACGTCCTAGATGTCCCATATGTCCCTAACGTCCCAGACGTTTCAGACGTCCTAGATGTCCCATATGTCCCTAACGTCCCAGACGTCTCAGACGTCCTAGATGTCCTATATGTGCCTAACGTCCTAGACGTACCAGATGTCCCATATGTCCCATATGTCCCTAACGTCCCAGGCGTCCCAGATGTCCCATATGTCCCATATGTTCCTAATGTCCCAGGCGTCCTAAATGTCCCATATGTCCTTAACGTCCCAGACGTCCCAGACGTCCTAGATGTCCCATATGTCTTTAACGTCCCAGACGTCCCAGATGTACCATATGTCCCTAACGTCCCAGACGTCCCAGATGTCCCATATGTCCCATATGTCCCTAATGTCCCAGACGTCCTAGATGTCCCTTATATCCTTAACGTCAAAGACGTCCCAGTATATCCTATATGTCCTATACCTCCCTAACGTTCCAGACGTCCCAGATGTCCCATATGTCCCTAACGTCCCAGATGTTCCATATTTCCCTAAAGTCCCAGACGTCCTAGATGTCTTATATGTCCCTAACGTCCCAGACGTCCCAGATCTCCCATATGTCCCTAACGTCCCAGACGTCCTAGATGTCCCTTATATCCTTAACGTCCCAGACGTCCCAGATGTCCCATATGTCAATAACGTCCCAGACGTCCCAGATGTCCTATATGTCCCATATGTCCCTAATGCCCCAGGCGTCCCAGACCTCCCATATGTCCCATATGTCCCTAATGTCCAGGGCGTCCTAAATGTCCCATATTTCCTTAACGTCCCAGACGTCCCAGACGTCCTAGATGTCCCATATATCCTAAACGTCCCAGACGTCCCAGATATCCCATATGTCCCATATGTCCCTAATGTCCCAGGCCTCCTAAATGTCCCATATGTCCTTAACGTCCCAGGCGTCCCAGATGTCCCATATGTCCGTAACGTCCCAGACGTACCAGATGTTCAATGTGTCCCATATGTCCCTAATGTCCCAGGCGTCCCAGATGTCCCATATGTCCCTAATGTCCCTAATGTCCCAGGCGTCCTAAATGTCCCATATGTCCTTAACGTTCCAGACGTCCCAGACGTCTTAGATGTCCCAAATGTCCTTAACGTCCCAGACGTCCCAGATGTCCCATATGTCCCATATGTTTATAATGTCCCAAGCGTCCTAGATGTTCCATATGTCCCTAACGTCCCAGACGTCCCAGATGTCCTAGATGTCCCATATCTCCTTAACGTCCCAGACGTCCTAGATGTCCCATATGTCCTTAAAGTCCCAGACGTCCCAAATGTCCCATATGTCCCTAATGTCCCAGGCGTCCTAAATGTCCCATATGTCCTTAACGTCCCAGACGTCCTAGATGCCCTAGATGTCCCATATGTCATTAACGTCCCGGACGTCCCAGATGTCCCATGTGTCCCTAACGTCCCAGACGTCCCAGATGTCCCATATGTCCCATATGTCCCTAATGTCCGAGGCGTCCCAGATGTCCCATATGTCCCATATGTCCCTAATGTCCCAGGCGTCCTAAATGTCCCATATGTCCTTAAAGTCCCAGACGTCCCAGATGTCCCATATGTCCCATGTGTCCCTAATGACCCAGGCGTCCTAGATGTTCCATATGTCCCTAACGTCCAAGACGTCCTAAATGTCCCATATGTCCCTAACGTCCCAGACGTCCCAGCTGTCCCGTATGTCCCTAACGCCCCTGACGTCCCAGACGTCCTAGATGTCCTATATGTCCCTAACGTCCCAGACGTCCCTGATGTCCCATATGTCCCACATGTCCCTAATGTCCCAGGCGTCCCAGATGTCGCATATGTCCCATATTTACCTAATGTCCCAGGCGTCATAAATGTCCCACATGTGCATAACGTCCCAGACGTCCCGGACGTCCTAAATGTCGCATATGTCTCTAACGTCCCAGACGTCTCAGCTGTCCCGTATGTCCCTAACGTCCTAGACGTCCGAGATGTCCTAGATGTCCCATATGTCTCTAACGTCACAGACGTCCTAGATGTCCTATATATTCCTAACGTCCCAGATGTCCCATATGTCACTAAAGTCCCAGACGTCCTAGATGTCCCATATGTCCCTAACGTCCCAGACGTCCAAGATGTCCCATATGTCCTTAACGTCCCAGACGTCCCAGATGAGCCATATGTCCCTAACGTCCCAGACGTCCCAGATGTCCCAAAGGTCTTATATATCCTTAATGTCCCAGGCGTATTAGATGTCCCATATGTCCCTAATGTGCCAGGCGTCCTAAATGTCCCATATGTCTTTAACGTCCCGGAAGTCCCAGACGTCCTAGATGTCCCATATGTCCTTAACGTCCCAGACGTCCCAGATGTCCCGTATGTCCCTAACGTCCCAGACGTCCCAGATGTCCCATATGTCCCATATGTCCCTAATGTCCCAGGCGTCCTAGATATTCCATATGTCCCTAACGTCCCAGACGTCCTAAATGTCCCATATGTCCCTAACGTCCCAGACGTCCCATATGTCCTTAACGTCCCAGACGTCCCAGACGTCCTAAATGTCCCATATGACCCTAACGTCCCAGACGTCTCAGACGTCCTAGATGTCCTATATGTCCCTAACGTCCCAGACGTCTCAGGCGTCCTAAATGTCCCATATGTCCCTAACGTCCTAGACGTCCCATATGTCCTTAACGTCCCAGACGTCCCAGACGTCCTAAATGTCCCATATGTCCCTAATGTCCCAGACGTCCTAGATGTCCCATATGTCCCTAGCGTCCCAGACGTCTCAGACGTCCTAGATGTCCTATATGTCCCTAACGTCCCAGACGTCCCAGATGTCCCTTATGTCCCTAACGTCTCAGACGTCCCAGATGTCCCATATGTCCTTAACGTCCCAGACGTCCCAGATGTCCCATATGTCTCATATGTCCCTAATGTTCAAGGCGTCCCAGATGTCCCATATGTCCCATATGTCCCTAATGTCCCAGACGTTTTAAATGTCTCATATGTACTTAAAGTTTTAGACGTTCCAGACGTCCTAGATGTCCCATATGTCCTTAACGTCCCACACGTCCCAGATGTCCCATATGTCCCATATGTCCCTAATGTCCCAGGCGCCCTAAATGTCCCATATGTCCTTAACGTCCCAGACGTCCCAGACGTCCTAGATGTGACATATGTCCTTAACGTCCCAGACGTCCCAGATGTCCCATATGTCTCTAAAGTCCCAGACGTCCCATATGTCCCATATGTCCCATATGTCCTTAATGTCCCAGGCGTCCCAAATGTCCCATATGTCCCTAACGTCCCAGACGTCCTAGATGTCCCATATGTCCTTAACGTCCCAGACGTCCCAGATGTCCCATATGTCCCATGTGTCCCTAATGTCCCAGGCGTCCTATATGTTCCATATGTTTCTAACGTCCAAACCGTCCTAAATGTGCCATATGTCCCTAATGTCTCAGGCGTCCCAGATGTCGCATATGTCCCATATGTCCCTAATATCCCATGCGTCCCAAATGTCCCATATGTCCATAACGTCCCAGACGTCTCAGCTGTCCCGTATGTCCCTAACGTCCCAGACGTCCGAGATGTCCTAGATGTCCCATATGTCTCACACGTCACAGACGTCCTAGATGTCCTATATGTTCCTAACGTCCCAGATGTCCAATATGTCCCTAAAGTCCCAGACGTCCCAGATGTCCCATATGTCCCTAACGTCCCAGACGTCCTAGATGTCCCATATGTCCTTAACGTCCCAGACGTCCCAGATGACCCATACGTCCCTAACGTCCCAGACGTCCCAGATGTCCCAAAGTTCTTATATATCCCTAATGTCCCAGGCGTATTAAATGTCCCATATGTCCCATATGTCCCTAATGTGCCAGGCGTCCTAAATGTCCCATATGTCCTTAACGTCCCAGACGTCCCAGATGTTTCATATGTCCCATATGTCCCTAATGTCCCAGGCTTCCTAGATATTCCATATGTCCCTAACGTCCCAGACGTCCCAGATGTCCCATATGTCCTTGACGTTCCAGACGTCCCAGACGTCCTAAATGTCCCATATGTCCCTAATGTCCCAGACGTCCTAGATGTCCCATATGTCCCTAACGTCCCAGACGTCTCAGACGTCCTAGATGTCCCATATGTCCCTAACGTCCCAGACGTCTCAGACGTCCTAGATGTCCTATATGTGCCTAACGTCCTAGACGTACCAGATGTCCCATATGTCCCATATGTCCCTAACGTCCCAGGCGTCCCAGATGTCCCATATGTCCCATATGTCCCTAATGTCCCAGGCGTCCTAAATGTCCCATATGTCCTTAACGTCCCAGACGTCCCAGACGTCGTAGATGTCCCATATGTCCTTAACGTCCCAGACGTCCCAGATGTACCATATGTCCCTAACGTCCCAGACGTCCCAGATGTCCCATATGTCCCATATGTCCCTAATGTCCCAGACGTCCTAGATGTCCCTTATATCCTTAACGTCAAAGACGTCCCAGTATATCCCATATGTCCTATACCTCCCTGACGTTCCAGACGTCCCAGATGTCCCATATGTCCCTAACGTCCCAGATGTTCCATATGTCCCTAAAGTCCCAGACGTCCTAGATGTCTTATATGTCCCTAACGTCCCAGACGTCCCAGATCTCCCATATGTCCCTACCGTCCCAGACGTCCTAGATGTCCCTTACATCCTTAACGTCCCAGACGTCCCAGATGTCCCATATGTCAATAACGTCCCAGACGTCCCAGATGTCCTATATGTCCCATATGTCCCTAATGCCCCAGGCGTCCCAGACCTCCCATATGTCCCATATGTCCCTAATGTCCAGGGCGTCCTAAATGTCCCATATTTCCTTAACGTCCAAGACGTCCCAGACGTCCTAGATGTCCCATATATCCTAAACGTCCCAGGCGTCCCAGATATCCCATATGTCCCATATGTCCCTAATGTCCCAGGCCTCCTAAATGTCCCATATGTCCTTAACGTCCCAGGCGTCCCAGATGTCCCATATGTCCGTAACGTCCCAGACGTACCAGATGTTTAATGTGTCCCATATGTCCCTAATGTCCCAGGCGTCCCAGATGTCCCATATGTCCCAAATGTCCCTAATGTCCCAGGCGTCCTAAATGTCCCATATGTCTTTAACGTTCCAGACGTCCCAGACGTCTTAGATGTCCCAAATGTCCTTAACGTCCCAGACGTCCCAGATGTCCCATATGTCCCATATGTTTATAATGTCCCAAGCGTCCTAGATGTTCCATATGTTTCTAACGTCCCAGACGTCCCAGATGTCCTAGATGTCCCATATCTCCTTAACGTCCCAGACGTCCTAGATGTCCCATATGTCCTTAACGTCCCAGACGTCCCAAATGTCCCATATGTCCCTAATGTTCCAGGCGTCCTAAATGTCCCATATGTCCTTAACGTCCCAGACGTCCTAGATGCCCTAGATGTCCCATATGTCATTAACGTCCCGGACGTCCCAGATGTCCCATGTGTCCCTAACGTCCCAGATGTCCCATATGTCCCATATGTCCTTAAAGTCCCAGACGTCCCAGATGTCCCATATGTCCCATGTGTCCCTAATGACCCAGGCGTCCTAGATGTTCCATATGTCCCTAACGTCCAAGACGTCCTAAATGTCCCATATGTCCCTAACGTCCCAGACGTCCCAGCTGTCCCGTATGTCCCTAACGCCCCTGACGTCCCAGACGTCCTAGATGTCCTATATGTCCCTCACGTCCCAGACGTCCCTGATGTCCCATATGTCCCACATGTCCCTAATGTCCTAGGCGTCCCAGATGTCGCATATGTCCCATATTTACCTAATGTCCCAGGCGTCCTAAATGTCCCACATGTCCATAACGTCCCAGACGTCCCGGACGTCCTAAATGTCGCATATGTCTCTAACGTCCCAGACGTCTCAGCTGTCCCGTATGTCCCTAACGTCCTAGACGTCCGAGATGTCCTAGATGTCCCATATGTCTCTAACGTCACAGACGTCCTAGATGTCCTATATATTCCTAACGTCCCAGATGTCCCATATGTCCCTAAAGTCCCAGACGTCCTAGATGTCCCATATGTCCCTAACGTCCCAGACGTCCAAGATGTCCCATATGTCCTTAACGTCCCAGACGTCCCAGATGAGCCATATGTCCCTAACGTCCCAGACGTCCCAGATGTCCCAAAGGTCTTATATATCCTTAATGTCCCAGGCGTATTAGATGTCCCATATGTCCCTAATGTGCCAGGCGTCCTAAATGTCCCATATGTCTTTAACGTCCCGGAAGTCCCAGACGTCCTAGATGTCCCATATGTCCTTAACGTCCCAGACGTCCCAAATGTCCCGTATGTCCCTAACGTCCCAGACGTCCCAGATGTCCCATATGTCCCATATGTTTCTAATGTCCCAGGGGTCCTAGATATTCCATATGTCCCTAACGTCCCAGACGTCCTAAATGTCCCATATGTCCCTAACGTCCCAGACGTCCCATATGTCCTTAACGTCCCAGACGTCCCAGACGTCCTAAATGTCCCATATGACCATAACGTCCCAGACGTCTCAGACGTCCTAGATGTCCTATATGTCCCTAACGTCCCAGACGTCTCAGACGTCCTAAATGTCCCATATGTCCCTAACGTCCCAGACGTCCCATATGTCCTTAACGTCCCAGACGTCCCAGACGTCCTAAATGTCCCATATGTCCCTAATGTCCCAGACGTCCTAGATGTCCCATATGTCCCTAGCGTCCCAGACGTCTCAGACGTCCTAGATGTCCCATATGTCCTTAAAGTCCCAGACGTCCAAGATGTCCCATATGTCGCATATGTCCCTAATGTCCCAGGCGCCCTAAATGTCCCATATGTCCTTAACGTCCCAGACGTCCCAGACGTCCTAGATGTGACATATGTCCTTAACGTCCCAGACGTCCCAGATGTCCCATATGTCTCTAACGTCCCAGACGTCCCATATGTCCCATATGTCCCATATATCCTTAACGTCCCAGACGTCCCAGTTATCTCATATGTCCTATATCTCAATAACGTCCCAGACGTCTTAGATGTCCCATATGTCCCTAACGTCCCAGATGTTCCATATGTCCCTAACGTCCCAGACGTCCTAGATGTCCTATATGTCCCTAACGTCCCAGACGTTCCAGATCTCCCATATGTCCCTAACGTCCCAGACGTTCTAGATGTCCCTTATATCCTTAACGTCCCAGACGTCCCAGATGTCCCATATGTCCCTAACGTCCCAGACGTCCCAGATGTCCTATATGTCCCATATATCCCTAATATCCCAGGCGTCCTAGATCTCCCATATGTCCCAAATGTCCCTAATGTCACAGGCGTCCTAAATGTCCCATATGTCCTTAACGTCCCAGACCTCCCAGACGTCCTAGATGTCCCAAATATCCTTAACGTCCCAGACGTCCCAGATGTCCCATATGTTCCTTAACGTCCCAGACGTCCCAGATGAGGCATATGTCCCTAACGTCCCAGACGTCCCAGATGTCCCAAAGGTCTTATATATTCTTAATGTCCCAGGCGTATTAGATGTCCCATATGTCCCTAATGTGCCAGGCGTCCTAAATGTCCCATATGTCTTTAACGTCCCGGAAGTCCCAGACGTCCTAGATGTCCCATATGTCCTTAACGTCCCAGACGTCCCAGATGTCCCATATGTACCTAACGTCCCAGACGTCCCAGATGTCCCATATGTCCCATATGTCTCTAATGTCCAAGGCGTCCTAGATATTCCATATGTCCTTAACGTCCCAGACGTCCTAAATGTCCCATATGTCCCTAACGTCCCAGACGTCCCATATGTCCCTAACGTCCCAGACGTCCCAGACGTCCTAAATGTCTCATATGTCCCTAACGTCCCAGACGTCTCAGACGTCCTAGATGTCCTATATGTCCCTAACGTCCCAGACGTCTCAGACGTCCTAAATGTCCCATATGTCCCTAACGTCCCAGACGTCCCATATGTCCTTAACGTCCCAGACGTCCCAGACGTCCTAAATGTCCCATATGTCCTTAATGTCCCAGACGTCCTAGATGTCCTATATGTCCCATATGTCCCTAATGCCCCAGGCGTCCCAGACCTCCCATATGTCCCATATGTCCCTAATGTCCAGGGCGTCCTAAATGTCCCATATGTCCTTAACGTCCCAGACGTCCCAGACGTCCTAGATGTCCCAGACGTCCTAGATGTCCCATATATCCTAAACGAACCCAGACGTCCCAGATATCCCATATGTCCCTAATGTCCCAGGCCTCCTAAATGTCCCATATGTCCTTAACGTCCCAGACGTCCCAGACGTCCTAGATGTCCCATATATCCTAAACGTCCCAGACGTCCCAGATATCCCATATGTCCCTAATGTCCCAGGCCTCCTAAATGTCCCATATGTCCTTAACGTCCCAGGCGTCCCAGATGTCCCATATTTCCGTAACGTCCCAGACGTACCAGATGTTCAATGTGTCCCATATGTCCCTAATGTCCCAGGCGTCCCAGATGTCCCATATGTCCCAAATGTCCCTAATGTCCCAGGCGTCCTAAATGTCCCATATGTCCTTAACGTTCCAGACGTCCCAGACGTCTTAGATGTCCCAAATGTCCTTAACGTCCCAGACGTCCCAGATGTCTTATATGTCCCATATGTTTCTAATGTCCCAAGCGTCCTAGATGTTCCATATGTCCCTAACGTCCCAGACGTCCCAGATGTCCTAGATGTCCCATATGTCCTTAACGTCCCAGACGTCCTAGATGTCCCATATGTCCTTAACGTCCCAGACGTCCCAAATGTCCCATATGTCCCTAATGTCCCATTCGTCCTAAATGTCCCATATGTCCTTAACGTCCCAGACGTCCTAGATGCCCTAGATGTCCCATATGTCATTAACGTCCCAGATGTCCCATATGTCCCATATGTCCCTAATGTCCGAGGCGTCCCAGATGTCCCATATGTCCCATATGTCCCTAATGTCCCAGGCGTCCTAAATGTCCCATATGTCCTTAACGTCCCAGACGTCCCAGACGTCCTAGATGTCCCATATGTCCTTAAAGTCCCAGACGTCCCAGATGTCCCATATGTCCCATGTGTCCCTAATGACCCAGGCGTCCTAGATGATCCATATGTCCCTAACGTCCAAGACGTCCTAAATGTCCCATATGTCCCTAACGTCCCAGACGTCCCAGCTGTCCCGTATGTCCCTAACGCCCCTGACGTCCCAGACGTCCTAGATGTCCTATATGTCCCTAACGTCCCAGACGTCCCTGATGTCCCATATGTCCCACATGTCCCTAATGTCCCAGGCGTCCCAGATGTCGCATATGTCCCATATTTACCTAATGTCCCAGGCGTCCTAAATGTTCCACATGTTCATAACGTCCCAGACGTCCCGGACGTCCTAAATGTCGCATATGTCTCTAACGTCCCAGACGTCTCAGCTGTCCCGTATGTCCCTAACGTCCTAGACGTCCGAGATGTCCTAGATGTCCCATATGTCTCTAACGTCACAGACGTCCTAGATGTCCTATATATTCCTAACGTCCCAGATGTCCCATATGTCCCTAGAGTCCCAGACGTCCCAGATGTCCCATATGTCCCTAACGTCCCAGACGTCCTAGATGTCCCATATGTCGTTAACGTCCAAGACGTCCCAGATGAGCCATATGTCCCTAACGTCCCAGACGTCCCAGATGTCCCAAAGGTCTTATATATCCTTAATGTCCCAGGCGTATTAGATGTCCCATATGTCCCTAATGTGCCAGGCGTCCTAAATGTCCCATATGTCTTTAACGTCCCGGAAGTCCCAGACGTCCTAGATGTCCCATATGTCCTTAACGTCCCAGACGTCCCAGATATCCCGTATGTCCCTAACGTCCCAGACGTCCCAAATGTCCCATATGTCCCATATGTCCCTAATGTCCCAGGCGTCCTAGATATTTCATATGTCCCTAACGTCCCAGACGTCCTAAATGTCCCATATGTCCCTAACGTCCCAGACGTCCCATATGTCCTTAACGTCCCAGACGTCCCAGACGTCCTAAATGTCCCATATGTCCCTAACGTCCCAGACGTCTCAGACGTCCTAGATGTCCTATATGTCCCTAACGTCCCAGACGTCTCAGACGTCCTAAATGTCCCATATGTCCCTAACGTCCCAGACGTCCTATATGTCCTTAACGTCCCAGACGTCCCAGACGTTGTCAATATCTATGCGAAAGGTTCGCCTAATCACAAAAATAATACACAAGAGAGGGGCGATTTGTATAGCATGCCCTATAACTATGCGAAAGGTACACACCCAAGTCTAATTATCCCGCAGGTTTCCTTGCAATATCACAACTGAGACTTCCGAGATGGCTGGAGTCGAGTGCGCTCGCTTCCTGCAGTAGATCAAGCAGCGCAGGGGGCCTTACTTTGGAAGCCGAAGGAGATGCGAGAGGGTGGCGATGAGCGAGCTCCTATTTCCTAGCAGGAACCGTGACAGGCAGATTGCGAAATCCAAGTGCAACACATCAAATTACAGGAACACATGACTGGTTCTCGGCATAATTGAGTCCCGTCAAAATTGGCTTTTGCTGGAGGAAAGCCATGTTGAACGCGCCAGAAAGAACTGACCCCAATAAATCCGCAGAGGCGAAATTGACGTAAGTACTAACACACCAATTACTAACGTCTTAAAGAGGGCTCCTATACTTGGAGATCCTCCATCAAATCAAAACGGAGAGCAGCTAAACCAATTAGCTCATAAATGAAGTACAGAGCCGGGGCACAGCTTGCACAAATTCCAGGACATCAAAATTCTTCCAAAATAAAATCTGACTCACTTCTAAAATAACAACGTTATACCCTAGCAACAAATCAGACCAGGAATCTAGATTATAATTAATGTACGTACTGTTGTAGAATTGGAGCAAAATAAGTTTAAATAATGACATCCAGCTGATTACTAGGGGAGTTGCATACGTAACCACCTATTAACTATACTAATGCATGCAAAATCACCAACTGAAACCACGAGCTAATACTTAGGAATAAAAGTTCAGCTATCAAAATTTTACTAGTACAGGGAAAGCTACAAAAGAACCGTAACAAATTCTCCCCCCACAAAAGGGAGGGTAAATCACTCCAGATTTACCCGACCATACAACTGCCATCAAAACAAATTGCCAGAAAAATTCAATGCCTGCTAAAAGAAAATACAGAAGAACGAAACAGAGAACTTAAAAGAGTATCTAGGAAGAGAGGATGTAAGAGTCCAAGCACACCACCGAAAGCAAAGAGACACCAACCTTTTCCGTCGCTGCTAGATGACGTGAGCTGCGCCGGTGGAAGGGAAGGGAAAATCAACCTCAGCCAGGGATAAGTGCTTAGTCCCAAGATCAGCCTACAACAGTAAAACTATCTCCAAATTACCGAAGACAGAGCGAATATCCAAAAATACAAAATATCCTAAAGAAAACGAACACAGCTATATGAGGGAACATCCCTTCCAAACAAAAAAAAATGAGAAAGACACGAGAAAAGAAGGGACCTGATGTTTAGGTCGGAATTCCAATTCAAGAAAAGGGAAAGAGGAATTGAATCCCAAAGGTCCATCCGACGTTTCCAGCCAACCTCCCAAAAAGAAAACGTGGACTAAACCAAATCATTATCATTGTCGACAGCATTGTTGAGCTTTAAGTCTTTGGCGTGCCAATTCCCACGTAAACAACCGTCCGGATCCTTAAGTTGATAAATGAATCGAGACAACTTCTTATGGATTGTAAAGCGTCCAATGAACTTGGGTGCCAATTTAGCTGTATAGTGGTTGACAGCATCTGATTGCGTAAAGTTTCTTCTCCAAACAGAGTTGCCTACCTGATATTCATCAGGTCGTCTTCGCAGGTTGTAGTATACCTTCGAGCGATCGTAGGCCCTAGCAAGACGAACTTTTACTTCTTCGTACAATCGTTGCAGCGCTTGGGCTCTGATATTGGGGTTTTCATCCCTTACGACACGAAGTTCGGGACTTTCATCTTCAGGTCGTCCTTCAGGATTCCCGTCGAGCGTAATCTCTCGACCAAAATTCAAAAAGTAAGGGCTATGACCAGTGACATCATGCTTGGAGGTTCTTATGGCATAAGCGACTTGTTGCAAGTATTTATCCCACTCACGTTGTTTGTCGGACACGTATGCTGTAAGCATTGTTTTCAAAACACGATTGATGCGTTCCGTTGATTGCCTGAGGATGATACAAAGCGGTAAACGCTATTCTACAGCCGTAGTTTCTAGCCAAGGCAGTAAATTCTCGACTCTTGAACTGAACACCGTTGTCGCAGATAATTCGTTTCGGAGCGCCAAACAATAAGAACACGTTCTCTTCGACGTGACGTACGACTGAAACAGCCGTAGCCTTACGGAGGGGAAACACCAGAGGAAGCTTAGTGAAACAGTCGGCCACTACAAGTATATATTGATACCCACGAGAAGAGCGAGGTAGAGGTCCTATGAGGTCCATACAGACGACCTCCCAGGGCTTCGAGATGTTTGTGTGTCCTCCCATATGTCCAGCAGGTGGTCGTTGGTCAGGTTTCGTGCGGGAACACACCTTGCAGTTGCGGATGTATCGCAGAACGTCTGTTCGCATCTTGGGCCAGTAGTACCTCTGAGCTACACGGTGTAAAGTTTTCGACACGCCAAGATGTCCTGAGATAGGATCGTCATGATTGCGTCTAAGTACTTCTGTACGTCTGTCTTTGGGTAGTACCATCTTCCAATCTTCATCTGCCTGCATGAGTTCTGGATATGGGCTCCTAACGTGCTTGTAGAGTTGTAAGTTCGACACGCGCCAAGCAGGATAGTGTTGCGGATCGTTTTTGACCTTTAGAAGCATCCGAGCATACCAGCGATCTCGAACATCATCGCCCACAGTTACCTCATCAATAATAGGTACGGACTTAGATAGAGCATCAGGTACGACATTGTCTTTGCCCTTGCGATGTATAACGTTGAAATTATATTGTTGTAGGCGGATGGCCCAACGCGCAATACGTCCTATAGGGTCTTTGATGTTGTGTAACCATTTTAAAGCGTAATGGTCGGTTACAACGTCGAACTTAGTTCCCTCGATGTACGGACGAAGTTTCTCAATGGCGAAGAGGACCGCAAGACATTCTCGCTCTGTCGTGCTGAACTTCCGCTCGTTCTTCGTGAGCGAACGACTGATATAGCAGACGACCTTTTCTCCCTCAGGATATGTCTGGGATAGGACGGCTCCAAGCCCATAGCCAGAGGCGTCCGTCTGTATCGTGAAGGGTCGACTAAAATCTGGGCAGGAGATCACAGGGGCCGAAACGAGACAATCTTTGATGGTATTGAAGGCAGTCTGATATTCTTCAGTCCAAACAAACTTCTGGTTCTTACGAAGCAGACGAGTCATAGGTGACACGACTGAAGAGAAGTTCGGCACAAAGCGCCGATACCAAGATGCCATTCCCAATATTCTTCTGACCTGTGGGACTGTCTTGGGGTTAGGGATGTTTAAAATGGCTTCAACCTTTTCCGGGTCGACGAGTAGACCTTTGGAGTTTACGACGTACCCCAGATATTTCAATTCGGGCTTACAAAAATGACATTTTTCCCGGTTCAATGTTAGGCCGGCCTTGGCGATCCTGGATATGACTTCGTTCAAGATCTCCAGGTGTTTGTCGAAGGTAGAAGTACAAATAATAACATCATCCAGGTATGTAAACGCATATGGTTCTAGGTCGGCACCAATAACTGTGTCAATGAGACGTTGCCAAGTCGCCGCAGCGGTATGAAGACCGAACGGGAGGCGACAGAATTGAAACAACCCACGATTGGGGACAGTGAAAGCAGTTAGCGGGCGGCTAGAGATGGAAACCGGCACCTGAAAGTAAGCTGACTTGACATCTAACGTGGTCAAGTATTGTGCATCGCGCAGTTTGTCCAGAATGTTGCTGATATACGGGAGTGGATAGGCATCAGGTTGGCTAACCTTGTTGAGCTTCCGATAGTCCACACAGAAGCGGTAAGAACCATCCTTCTTCTTAATCATTACGATAGGCGAGGACCAAGCAGAGTTTGAAGGTTCTACAATGCCCTTTTCGAGCATATCGTCGAGCTCCTGGTTCACGTGTTTCTGAAGAGCAGGCGAGATGGGGTAATAGCGCTGCTTAATTGGTTCAGCATCAGTTTTAATCACGTGTTTCACTAGATGGGTACATCCTACGCCGTCTCCTATCATGGAAAAAGCTTCGCTAATCGTCTGGTCAAGCACGGCTTGTTCTTTGTCCGTGAGATGTTCAGCCGAACGGATTGCGGTGATCTGCTCGTCATCCGAAGCTTTGGAGAAGGTCCATTCTCCATGGCGAAGGTCTGGCACAAGGGCCATTCTCTTCCAAAAGTCGGTGCCCAAAATAAGCGTATGTGGAAGTGTACGGATAACCAAGACTTCGAAGGTTCTCACACGATCTCTCAAGACGATGGGAACGGTAAGTGTACCTATGCTGTAGCATTTCTCGCCGTTGGCGACGCTGCAGATAGTAGATTTATTAGAACTTACTTTGCAGACATCCTTCAATGCATCCCATCCTTGACGACCTAAGATGGTACGGCTCGCACCGGAGTCCAACAAGCGAAGTAGTTCTTTGCCATAAATAGAGACACGAAGATAGGGCCTCTCGTCTTTGCTGGCGTGCCCTAAAATGAAGTCGAGCAGTATGCGATGTTCCGAGGATATGGGGTTCATTGCTCGAGATTGGGAGACGACATTGGCCTCAGAAGTGGTTGCAGGTGAAGACGTTAATTGGCCTCTTAACGCCTTCCGTTTCCGTTTCCCGAACAGGAAGGGCAGGTACGGATCGTGACGTCGGATTTACCGCAGCGATAGCATTTCAACTTGCGCGGTGATGGGCACTGGGCTACGCGATGGTCAGGCTTTCCGCAGTTCCAGCAAACACCGTAAGGTCGAGTAGCTGTAACGTTGAAGACTTGTTCTTTAGCAGCGGGACTAGGAGTGGAACTCGTCTCTTCGATAGCAGCAGCTCTTGCTCCAAAACGGGGCTTATGATAAGCCAGGTCGGGTTCAAGGGCCTGATAAGGTAGAGGAGGGTTCTTGAACTTTGAAGATCGCACCTTAGCATCCTCGATCAGTTTTCCTAGCTGTCTAAGCTGAGAGATACTCGTTGGGGTGTAGAGAGCCAATTGAGCTTATAGGTAAGGTTGTAAGTTCCTACGCATAATTCCTATACGCTCCATCTCCACAGGTAAGCGAGAAAGGCGACTGAAAAGGTTCTCCATAACAGCGACATAAACCGTCACGGGCTCATCGGGTCCTTGAGTCCTACTACGGATCTCATCCCATAGGCTGATTTCGTAATCACATGGCAGAAAAGCGGCTTTCAGAGCGATGAT
This sequence comes from Agriotes lineatus, assembly GCA_940337035.1. Lineage (NCBI taxonomy): Eukaryota > Metazoa > Arthropoda > Insecta > Coleoptera > Elateridae > Agriotes > Agriotes lineatus. Next base: position 71,305 of record CALNHX010003834.1, on the reverse strand, counting down.
GAGTTCATCCCAAGAACGGATAGTGCTACGAATCGAGCGGAACCAAATTCGAGCGTTGCCAGTAAACAATTCAATAGCAGCAGCAAAAAGTTGATCCTTGGACACATTCCGAGCTATGCGGGTTTCTTCGATCTCTTCTAGGAAGCTAGTCAAGCCGGATCCTCCATTAAAGGTGATCCTCCATTTATTGATGGCTAGGTAATTGGCAGTCGAAGTGTGCCTATACGACGCAGAATGGTTAACATCGTCAGCGGCAGAAGAACGTCGATTGACAGCATCAGCAAAGGGTGGATAATTCAACGACATGCCAGGCTGCATGGCTGAGCTACTGGGAATAGACTGAGGGGCAGAGAACTGAGAAGTGAACAAAGGGTGACTCCACGTAACCGAGCTACCAGTCGAACGAATAGGCAAGGCAGCATCTTCCTGAGACGTAGCGGCAACAGAACTATGGGGGCGAATTTGAGTTTTCGGAGACGAAGCAATTGAACTATCCTCCGAGCTTGAATCACTCGGTGCGTCTGTCGTGTCGTTACGAGCTTGGGCATCAGCGTGAAGTTGAAGTTTCGCTTCCAAGGCAGCAAGTAATTGTTCGCATCCCTCCTTCAGGGTCTCTAACCGAGACGCGGAATCTGGTTCTGCTGTAATATGGCCTAGGCGACCTTGTACATGAAGAAGGCGAGTACCTAAACGTTGAGCCTCATTGTCCACGTTCCTAGAGGTACAACTATCAACTTCGGCAGCTAAAATAGACAGTTTGTCTTCGCAAACCGCGAGTTCTTCAATAGCGTCCAGTGATACGGGAGTGAAAATGACGTTCATAAGAAGATCTATCTTCATACGGGCACGGAGCAGTTTACGTTTATCTTGGACATTACCCTGGATGGCAATGTCTCTAACTCGAAGCTCATAGTCGAGCTCGTCGACAAGCAAACGATTAATATCAAACCGAAATACCATCTTGCTGTTCTAACAAGACAAGATAATCCAAAAAAAAAACTTAATCTAGACTTCTATCTAACCCAAGCAAAACCTGTGAATAGCAATAAACAATCCTATAGCTAGAAATAACCAAATATACCAAATGTAAAAATAACACCTAGCAAACAATACCTAGTACTAATAAATCCTAACAACCTAATAATTTGTCTGCACTATAGTACCACCTAACCAACGTAGATAGGGCACTACAAAAACCCTTTCAGGCTCCACGTTGGGCGCCAAAAATCCTTTTGTAATGAAGGATAAAGGTTTGGCCTTACCTGTTGGCGAAAGTTATATTAGATATTTTGCCGGCTGGTATCTATCGGCCTAATTGGGCTAACTCGCCGAGAGGGTCGGGGTTCCAGCAAAGCTGCAACAAAACTAAAGGAGAGGGCGCCAGGTCCTCGACGTTGACTAATCCTTGCGTCGGACCTCCACAAGGTAAGAAATAAATCCAGCAAATCAAATTATCAAAGACCAAATAACTTATCACAGCGTTTATTACCTGTTCGGTGCTATAGTGCAAACCCGCAGATAAAAGATACACATAAACATATATACATTAATAAGTGAAATAAAATAAAACAAGGCAGGCTTTAAACTATCGCAGCATCTATCATAATTCAGAATATATTCACGCAGGTACAATAATTATTACACGCCCTGTGAGGCAGTGCGCGGCGAAACGAGGCTATGCAAGCGTAAGGCTAACTTACAATCCCGAGAGTTAGCTCCAATGGATACTAAGACGTTACTTCAAATTTTTTTAGAGTACAGGCACACCGTGCGTTTGTATGGCCATACGAGAACGAAGGTTAATGCAAACTCATTATACTGTATGGGATGATTTAACAAAACAAAACAGCTTGAATATGCCCTTACAATATTGATTGACCGTGAAATTCCGTAAATAATTCACGGGAGATTGTACTCAAAGCGATACGTTGCCGACGTCGGGTCCTTAACCACAATCTAATTAAAGCTCCAACTTCACACGTAATGCGCGGTGGTTGTCACAAAATTTAACCTTGATGCTGAGCTTATGCAAATAAAGGGGGCCCAAAGTGTCGCGAGACTTAGCTAAAACGTGCCACAAGTAAGTCTGAACATCCCACTACAATGTCTTACAAAATTCCAATGTACTGGTCGGCTATAATTTTATAGAAATCTGAATATATATTTAAACGGAGTCGCTGACACTACCGATATGTGGCCTAGAAGCTAAGAAGCTAGCCTGCTAGTGTAGCAGTTAGCACACACGATACCGACAACCCGAGGTTATAATTTAGCATAATTAAACTGAGCCGAGATAACTTCAAACTGTTAGTAGTATTTCAGTAAACGACGAGCACAAATGATACAGCCAGCCCCTAATCTAATCTAAAACTACATCAAGTGGGTCGAGCTGTATGACATTCCCTGTCCATATCTATGCGAAAGGTTCGCCTAATCACAAAAATAATACACAAGAGAGGGGCGATTGGTATAGCATGCCCTATAACTATGCGAAAGGTACACACCCAAGTCTAATTATCCCGCAGGTTTCCTTGCAATATCACAACTGAGACTTCCGAGATGGCTGGAGTCGAGTGCGCTCGCTTCCTGCAGTAGATCAAGCAGCGCAGGGGGCCTTACTTTGGAAGCCGAAGGAGATGCGAGAGGGTGGCGATGAGCGAGCTCCTATTTCCTAGCAGGAACCGTGACAGGCAGATTGCGAAATCCAAGTGCAACACATCAAATTACAGGAACACATGACTGGTTCTCGGCATAATTGAGTCCCGTCAAAATTGGCTTTTGCTGGAGGAAAGCCATGTTGAACGCGCCAGAAAGAACTGACCCCAATAAATCCGCAGAGGCGAAATTGACGTAAGTACTAACACACCAATTACTAACGCCTTAAAGAGGGCTCCTATACTTGTAGATCCTCCATCAAATCAAAACGGAGAGCAGCTAAACCAATTAGCTCATAAATGAAGTACAGAGCCGGGGCACAGCTTGCACAAATTCCAGGACATCAAAATTCTTCCAAAATAAAATCTGACTCACTTCTAAAATAACAACGTTATACCCTAGCAACAAATCAGACCAGGAATCTAGATTATAATTAATGTACGTACTGTTGTAGAATTGGAGCAAAATAAGTTTAAATAATGACATCCAGCTGATTACTAGGGGAGTTGCATACGTAACCACCTATTAACTATACTAATGCATGCAAAATCACCAACTGAAACCACGAGCTAATACTTAGGAATAAAAGTTCAGCTATCAAAATTTTACTAGTACAGGGAAAGCTACAAAAGAACCGTAACAACCTCCTAAATGTCCCATATGTCCCTAATGTCCCAGACGTCCTAGATGTCCCATATGTCCCTAGCGTCCCAGACGTCTCAGACGTACTAGATGTCCTATATGTCCCTAACGTCTCAGACGTCCCAGATGTCCCATATGTCCCTAACGTCTCAGACGTCCCAGATGTCCCATATGTCCTTAACGTCCCAGACGTCCCAGATGTCCCATATGTCTCATATGTCCCTAATGTTCCAGGCGTCCCAGATGTCCCGTATGTCCCATATGTCTATAATGTCCCAGACGTTTTAAATGTCCCATATGTACTTAAAGTTTCAGACGTCCCAGACGTCCTAGATGTCCCATATGTCCTTAACGTCCCAGACGTCCCAGATGTCCCATATGTCCCATATGTCCCTAATGTCCCAGGCGCCCTAAATGTCCCATATGTCCTTAACGTCCCAGACGTCCCAGACGTCCTAGATGTGACATATGTCCTTAACGTCCCAGACGTCCCAGATGTCCCATATGTCTCTAACGTCCCAGACGTCACATATGTCCCATATGTCCCATATGTCCTTAATGTCCCAGGCGTCCCAAATGTCCCATATGTCCCTAACGTCCCAGACGTCCTAGATGTCCCATATATCCTTAACGTCCCAGACGTCCCAGATATCCCATATGTCCTATATCTCAATAACGTTCCAGACGTCCCAGATGTCCCATATGTCCCTAACGTCCCAGATGTTCCATATGTCCCTAACGTCCCAGACGTCCTAGATGTCCTATATGTCCCTAACGTCCCAGACGTCCCAGATCTCCCATATGTCCCTAACGTCCCAGACGTTCTAGATGTCCCTTATATCCTTAACGTCCCAGACGTCCCAGATGTCCCATATGTCCCTAACGTCCCAGACGTCCTAGATGTCCTATATGTCCCTAACGTCCCAGACGTCCCAGATCTCCCATATGTCCCTAACGTCCCAGACGTTCTAGATGTCCCTTATATCCTTAACGTCCCAGACGTCCCAGATGTCCCATATGTCCTTAACGTCCCAGACGTCCTAGATGCCCTAGATGTCCCATATGTCATTAACGTCCCGGACGTCCCAGGTGTCCCATGTGTCCCTAACGTCCCAGACGTCCCAGATGTCCCATATGTCCCATATGTCCCTAATGTCCGAGGCGTCCCAGATGTCCCATATGTCCCATATGTCCCTAATGTCCCAGGCGTCCTAAATGTCCCATATGTCCTTAACGTCCCAGACGTCCCAGACGTCCTAGATGTCCCATATGTCCTTAAAGTCCCAGACGTCCCAGATGTCCCATATGTCCCATGTGTCCCTAATGACCCAGGCGTCCTAGATGTTCCATATGTCCCTAACGTCCAAGACGTCCTAAATGTCCCATATGTCCCTAACGTCCCAGACGTCCCAGCTGTCCCGTATGTCCCTAACGCCCCTGACGTCCCAGACGTCCTAGATGTCCTATATGTCCCTAACGTCCCAGACGTCCCTGATGTCCCATATGTCCCACATGTCCCTAATGTCCCAGGCGTCCCAGATGTCGCATATGTCCCATATTTACCTAATGTCCCAGGCGTCCTAAATGTCCCACATGTCCATAACGTCCCAGACGTCACGGACGTCCTCAATGTCGCATATGTCTCTAACGTCCCAGACGTCTCAGCTGTCCCGTATGTCCCTAACGTCCTAGACGTCCGAGATGTCCTAGATGTCCCATATGTCCCTAACGTCCCAGACGTCCTAGATGTCCCATATGTCCTTAACGTCCCAGACGTCCCAGATCAGCCATATGTCCCTAACGTCCCAGACGTCCCAGATGTCCCATATGTCCCATATGTCCCTAATGTCCCAGGCGCCCTAAATGTCCCATATGTCCTTAACGTCCCAGACGTCCCAGACGTCCTAGATGTGACATATGTCCTTAACGTCCCAGAAGTTCCAGATGTCCCATATGTCTCTAACGTCCCAGACGTCCCATATGTCCCATATGTCCTTAATGTCCCAGGCGACCCAAATGTTTCATATGTCCCTAACGTCCCAGACGTCCTAGATGTCCCATATATCCTTAACGTCCCAGACGTCCCAGATATCCCATATGTCCTATATCTCAATTACGTCCCAGACGTCCCAGATGTTCCATATGTCCATAACGTCCCATATGTTTCATATTTCCCTAACGTCCCAGACGTCCTAGATGTCCTATATGTCCCTAACGTCCCAGACGTCCCAGATCTCCCATATGTCCCTAACGTCCCAGACGTTCTAGATGTCCCTTATATCCTTAACGTCCCAGACGTCCCAGATGTCCCATATGTCCCTAACGTCCTAGGCGTCCCAGACCTCCCATATGTCCCAAATGTCCCTAATGTCCCAGGCGTCCTAAATGTCCCATATGTCCTTAACGTCCCAGACCTCCCAGACGTCCTAGATGTCCCAAATATCCTTAATGTCCCAGACGTCCCAGATGTCCCATATCTCCCTAAAGTCCCAGACGTCCCAGATGTCCCATATGTCCTTAACGTCCCAGACGTCCCAGATGAGGCATATGTCCCTAACGTCCCAGACGTCCCAGATGTCCCAAAGGTCTTATATATCCTTAATGTCCCAGGCGTATTAGATGTCCCATATGTCCCTAATGTGCCAGGCGTCCTAAATGTCCCATATGTCCTTAACGTCCCAGACGTCCTAGATGTCCCATATGTCCCTAACGTCCCAGACGTTTCAGACGTCTTAGATGTCCTATATGTCCTTAACGTCCCAGACGTCCCAGATGTCCCATATGTCTCATATGTCCCTAATGTCCCAGACGTTTTAAATGTCCCATATGTACTTAAAGTTTCAGACGTCCCAGACGTCCTAGGTGTCCCATATGTCCTTAACGTCCCAGGCGTCCCAGATGTCCCATATGTCCCTAATGTCCCAGGCGCCCTAAATGTCCCATATGTCCTTAACGTCCCAGACGTCCCAGACGTCCTAGATGTGACATATGTCCTTAACGTCCCAGACGTCCCAGATGTCCCATATGCCTCTAACGTCCCAGACGTCCCATATGTCCCATATGTCCCATATGTGCTTAATGTCCCAGGCGTCCCAAATGCTCCATATGTCCCTAACGTCCCAGACGTCCTAGATGTCCCATATATCCTTAACGTCCCAGACGTCCCAGATGTCCCATATGTCTCTAACGTCCCAGACGTCCCATATGTCCCATATGTCCCATATGTGCTTAATGTCCCAGGCGTCCCAAATGTCCCATATGTCCCTAACGTCCCAGACGTCCTAGATGTCCCATATATCCGTAACGTCCAAGACGTCCCAGATATCCCATATGTCCCTAACGTCCCAGACGTCCCAGATGTCCCATATGTCCCATATGTCCCTAATGTCCAAGGCGTCCTAAATATTCCATATGTCCTTAACGTCCCAGACGTCCTAAATGTCCCATATGTCCCTAACGTCCCAGACGTCCCAGATGTCCCATATGTCCCATATGTCCCTAATGTCCAAGGCGTCCTAGATATTCCATATGTCCTTAACGTCCCAGCCGTCCCAGATGTCCCATATGTCTCTAACGTCCCAGACGTCCCAGATGTCCCATATGTCCCATATGTTCCTAATGTCCAAGGCGTCCTAGATATTCCATATGTCCTTAACGTCCCAGACGTCCTAGATGTCCTATTTGTCCCTAACGTCCCAGACGTCTCAGACGTCCTAAATGTCCCATATGTCCCTAACGTCCCAGACGTCCCATATGTCATTAACGTCCCAGACGTCCCAGACGTCCTAAATGTCCCATATGTCCCTAATGTCCCAGACGTCCTAGATGTCCCATATGTCCCTAACGTCCCAGACGTTTCAGACGTCTTAGATGTCCTATATGTCCTTAACGTCCCAGACGTCCCAGATGTCCCATATGTCTCATATGTCCCTAATGTTCCAGGCGTCCCAGATGTCCCATATGTCCCATATGTCCCTAATGTCCCAGACGTTTTAAATGTCCCATATGTACTTAAAGTTTCAGACGTCCCAGACGTCCTAGATGTCCCATATGTCCTTAACGTCCCAGGCGTCCCAGATGTCCCATATGTCCCTAATGTCCCAGACGCCCTAAATGTCCCATATGTCCTTAACGTCCCAGACGTCCCAGACGTCCTAGATGTGACATATGTCCTTAACGTCCCAGACGTCCCAGATGTCCCATATGCCTCTAACGTCCCAGACGTCCCATATGTCCCATATGTCCCATATGTGCTTAATGTCCCAGGCGTCCCAAATGCTCCATATGTCCCTAACGTCCCAGTCGTCCTAGATGTCCCATATATCCTTAACGTCCCAGACGTCCCAGATGTCCCATATGTCTCTAACGTCCCAGACGTCCCATATGTCCCATATGTCCCATATGTGCTTAATGTCCCAGGCGTCCCAAATGTCCCATATGTCCCTAACGTCCCAGACGTCCTAGATGTCCCATATATCCGTAACGTCCAAGACGTCCCAGATATCCTATATGTCCTATATCTCAATAACGTCCCAGACGTCCCAGATGTCCCATATGTCCCTAACGTCCCAGATGTTCCATATGTCCCTAACGTCCCAGACGTCCTAAATGTCCTATATGTCCCTAACGTCCCAGACGTCCCAGATCTCCCATATGTCCCTAACGTCCCAGACGTTCTAGATGTCCCTTATATCCTTAACGTCCCAGACGTCCCAGATGTCCCATATGTCCCTAACGTCCCAGACGTCCCAGATGTCCTATATGTCCCATATATCCCTAATGTCCCAGGCGTCCCAGATCTCCCATATGTCCCAAATGTCGCTAATGTCCCAGGCGTCCTAAATGTCCCATATGTCCTTAACGTCCCAGACCTCCCAGAAGTCCTAGATGTCCCAAATATCCTTAACGTCCCAGACGTCCCAGATGTCCCATATGTTTCATATGTTTCTAATGTCCCAGGCGTCCTGGATGTTCCATATGTCCCTAACGTCCCGGACGTCCCAGATGTCCTAGATGTCCCATATGTCCTTAACGTCCCAGACGTCACAGATGTCCCATATGTCCCTAACGTCCCAGACGTCCCAGATGTCCCATATGTCCTTAATATCCCAGGCGTAGTAAATGTCCCATATGTCCCACATGTCCCTAATGTCCCAGGCGTCCCAGATGTCGCATATGTCCCATATTTACCTAATGTCCCAGGCGTCCTAAATGTCCCACATGTCCATAACGTCCCAGACGTCACGGACGTCCTCAATGTCGCATATGTCTCTAACGTCCCAGACGTCTCAGCTGTCCCGTATGTCCCTAACGTCCTAGACGTCCGAGATGTCTTAGATGTCCCATATGTCCCTAACGTCCCAGACGTCCTAGATGTCCCATATGTCCTTAACGTCCCAGACGTCCCAGATGAGCCATATGTCCCTAACGTCCCAGACGTCCCAGATGTCCCATATGTCCCATATGTCCCTAATGTCCCAGGCGCCCTAAATGTCCCATATGTCCTTAACGTCCCAGACGTCCCAGACGTCCTAGATGTGACATATGTCCTTAACGTCCCAGACGTTCCAGATGTCCCATATGTCTCTAACGTCCCAGACGTCCCATATGTCCCATATGTCCTTAATGTCCCAGGCGACCCAAATGTTTCATATGTCCCTAACGTCCCAGACGTCCTAGATGTCCCATATATCCTTAACGTCCCAGACGTCCCAGATGTCCCATATGTCCTATATCTCAATTACGTCCCAGACGTCCCAGATGTTCCATATGTCCATAACGTCCCAGACGTCCTAGATGTCCTATATGTCCCTAACGTCCCAGACGTCCCAGATCTCCCATATGTCCCTAACGTCCCAGACGTTCTAGATGTCCCTTATATCCTTAACGTCCCAGACGTCCCAGATGTCCCATATGTCCCTAACGTCCCAGACGTCCCAGATGTCCTATATGTCCCATATATCCCTAATGTCCTAGGCGTCCCAGACCTCCCATATGTCCCAAATGTCCCTAATGTCCCAGGCGTCCTAAATGTCCCATATGTCCTTAACGTCCCAGACCTCCCAGACGTCCTAGATGTCCCAAATATCCTTAACGTCCCAGACGTCCCAGATGTCCCATATCTCCCTAAAGTCCCAGACGTCCCAGATGTCCCATATGTCCTTAACGTCCCAGACGTCCCAGATGAGGCATATGTCCCTAACGTCCCAGACGTCCCAGATGTCCCAAAGGTCTTATATATCCTTAATGCCCCAGGCGTATTAGATGTCCCATATGTCCCTAATGTGCCAGGCGTCCTAAATGTCCCATATGTCCTTAACGTCCCAGACGTCCCAGATGTCCCATATGTCCCTAACGTCCCAGACGTCCCAGATGTCCCATATGTCCCATATGTCCCTAATGTCTAAGGCGTCCTAGATATTCCATATGTCCTTAACTTCCCAGACGTCCCAGATGTCCCATATGTCCCTAACGTCCCAGACGTCCCAGATGTCCCATATGTCCCATATGTCCCTAATGTCCAAGGCGTCCTAGATATTCCATATGTCCTTAACGTCCCAGACGTCCTAAATGTCCCATATGTCCCTAACGTCCCAGACGTCCCAGATGTCCCATATGTCCCATATGTCCCTAATGTCCAAGGCGTCCTAGATATTCCATATGTCCTTAACGTCCCAGCCGTCCCAGATGTCCCATATGTCCCTAACGTCCCAGACGTCCCAGATGTCCCATATGTCCCATATGTTCCTAATGTCCAAGGCGTCCTAGATATTCCATATGTCCTTAACGTCCCAGACGTCCTAGATGTCCTATATGTCCCTAACGTCCCAGACGTCTCAGACGTCCTAAATGTCCCATATGTCCCTAACGTCCCAGACGTCCCATATGTCATTAACGTCCCAGACGTCCCAGACGTCCTAAATGTCCCATATGTCCCTAATGTCCCAGACGTCCTAGATGTCCCATATGTCCCTAACGTCCCAGACGTTTCAGACGTCTTAGATGTCCTATATGTCCTTAACGTCCCAGACGTCCCAGATGTCCCATATGTCTCATATGTCCCTAATGTTCCAGGCGTCCCAGATGTCCCACATGTCCCATATGTCCCTAATGTCCCAGACGTTTTAAATGTCCCATATGTACTTAAAGTTTCAGACGTCCCAGACGTCCTAGATGTCCCATATGTCCTTAACGTCCCAGGCGTCCCAGATGTCCCATATGTCCCTAATGTCCCAGGCGCCCTAAATGTCCCATATGTCCTTAACGTCCCAGACGTCCCAGACGTCCTAGATGTGACATATGTCCTTAACGTCCCAGACGTCCCAGATGTCCCATATGCCTCTAACGTCCCAGACGTCCCATATGTCCCATATGTCCCATATGTGCTTAATGTCCCAGGCGTCCCAAATGCTCCATATGTCCCTAACGTCCCAGACGTCCTAGATGTCCCATATATCCTTAACGTCCCAGACGTCCCAGATGTCCCATATGTCTCTAACGTCCCAGACGTCCCATATGTCCCATATGTCCCATATGTGCTTAATGTCCCAGGCGTCCCAAATGTCCCATATGTCCCTAACGTCCCAGACGTCCTAGATGTCCCATATATCCTTAACGTCCAAGACGTCCCAGATATCCTATATGTCCTATATCTCAATAACGTCCCAGACGTCCCAGATGTCCCATATGTCCCTAACGTCCCAGATGTTCCATATATCCCTAACGTCCCAGACGTCCTAAATGTCCTATATGTCCCTAACGTCCCAGACGTCCCAGATCTCCCATATGTCCCTAACGTCCCAGACGTTCTAGATGTCCCTTATATCCTTAACGTCCCAGACGTCCCAGATGTCCCATATGTCCCTAATGTCCCAGGCGCCCTGAATGTCCCATATGTCCTTAACGTCCCAGACGTCCCAGACGACCTAGATGTGACATATGTCGTTAACGTCCCAGACGTCCCAGATGTCCCATATGCCTCTAACGTCCCAGACGTCCCATATGTCCCATATGTCCCATATGTGCTTAATGTCCCAGGCGTCCCAAATGCTCCATATGTCCCTAACGTCCCAGACGTCCTAGATGTCCCATATATCCTTAACGTCCCAGACGTCCCAGATGTCCCATATGTCCCTAACGTCCCAGACGTTCTAGATGTCCCATATATCCTTAACGTCCCAGACGTCCCAGATGTCCCATATGTCCCTAACGTCCCAGACGTTCTAGATGTCCCTTATATCCTTAACGTCCCAGACGTCCCAGATGTCCCATATGTCCCTAACGTCCCAGACGTCCCAGATGTCCTATATGTCCCATATATCCCTAATGTCCCAGGCGTCCCAGATCTCCCATATGTCCCAAATGTCGCTAATGTCCCAGGCGTCCTAAATGTCCCATATGTCCTTAACGTCCCAGACCTCCCAGACGTCCTAGATGTCCCAAATATCCTTAACGTCCCAGACGTCCCAGATGTCCCATATGTTTCATATGTTTCTAATGTCCCAGGCGTCCTGGATGTTCCATATGTCCCTAACGTCCCGGACGTCCCAGATGTCCTAGATGTCCCATATGTCCTTAACGTCCCAGACGTCACAGATGTCCCATATGTCCCTAACGTCCCAGACGTCCCAGATGTCCCATATGTCCTTAATATCCCAGGCGTAGTAAATGCCCCATATGTCCCACATGTCCCTAATGTCCCAGGCGTCCCAGATGTCGCATATGTCCCATATTTACCTAATGTCCCAGGCGTCCTAAATGTCCCACATGTCCATAACGTCCCAGACGTCACGGACGTCCTCAATGTCGCATATGTCTCTAACGTCCCAGACGTCTCAGCTGTCCCGTATGTCCCTAACGTCCTAGACGTCCGAGATGTCCTAGATGTCCCATATGTCCCTAACGTCCCAGACGTCCTAGATGTCCCATATGTCCTTAACGTCCCAGACGTCCCAGATGAGCCATATGTCCCTAACGTCCCAGACGTCCCAGATGTCCCATATGTCCCATATGTCCCTAATGTCCCAGGCGCCCTAAATGTCCCATATGTCCTTAACGTCCCAGACGTCCCAGACGCCCTAGATGTGACATATGTCCTTAACGTCCCAGACGTTCCAGATGTCCCATATGTCTCTAACGTCCCAGACGTCCCATATGTCCCATATGTCCTTAATGTCCCAGGCGACCCAAATGTTTCATATGTCCCTAACGTCCCAGACGTCCTAGATGTCCCATATATCCTTAACGTCCCAGACGTCCCAGATATCCCATATGTCCTATATCTCAATTACGTCCCAGACGTCCCAGATGTTCCATATGTCCATAACGTCCCATATGTTTCATATTTCCCTAACGTCCCAGACGTCCTAGATGTCCTATATGTCCCTAACGTCCCAGACGTCCCAGATCTCCTATATGTCCCTAACGTCCCAGACGTTCTAGATGTCCCTTATATCCTTAACGTCCCAGACGTCCCAGATGTCCCATATGTCCCTAACGTCCCAGACGTCCCAGATGTCCTATATGTCCCATATATCCCTAATGTCCTAGGCGTCCCAGACCTCCCATATGTCCCAAATGTCCCTAATGTCCCAGGCGTCCTAAATGTCCCATATGTCCTTAACGTCCCAGACCTCCCAGACGTCCTAGATGTCCCAAATATCCTTAACGTCCCAGACGTCCCAGATGTCCCATATCTCCCTAAAGTCCCAGACGTCCCAGATGTCCCATATGTCCTTAACGTCCCAGACGTCCCAGATGAGGCATATTTCCCTAACGTCCCAGACGTCCCAGATGTCCCAAAGGTCTTATATATCCTTAATGTCCCAGGCGTATTAGATGTCCCATATGTCCCTAATGTGCCAGGCGTCCTAAATGTCCCATATGTCCTTAACGTCCCAGACGTCCCAGATGTCCCATATGTCCCTAGCATCCCAGACGTCCCAGATGTCCTATATGTCCCATATATCCCTAATGTCCTAGGCGTCCCAGACCTCCCATATGTCCCAAATGTCCCTAATGTCCCAGGCGTCCTAAATGTCCAATATGTCCTTAACGTCACAGACCTCCCAGACGTCCTAGATGTCCCAAATATCCTTAACGTCCCAGACGTCCCAGATGTCCCATATCTCCCTAAAGTCCCAGACGTCCCAGATGTCCCATATGTCCTTAACGTCCCAGACGTCCCAGATGAGGCATATGTCCCTAACGTCCCAGACGTCCCAGATGTCCCAAAGGTCTTATATATCCTTAATGTCCCAGGCGTATTAGATGTCCCATATGTCCCTAATGTGCCAGGCGTCCTAAATGTCCCATATGTCCTTAACGTCCCAGACGTCCCAGATGTCCCATATGTCCCTAACGTCCCAGACGTCCCAGATGTCCCATATGTCCCATATGTCCCATATGTCCCTAATGTCCAAGGCGTCCTAAATATTTAATATGTCCTTAACTTCCCAGACGTCCCAGATGTCCCATATGTCCCTAACGTCCCAGACGTCCCAGATGTCCCATATGTCCCATATGTCCCTAATGTCCAAGGCGTCCTAGATATTCCATATGTCCTTAACGTCCCAGACGTCCTAAATGTCCCATATGTCCCTAACGTCCCAGACGTCCCAGATGTCCCATATGTCCCATATGTCCCTAATGTCCAAGGCGTCCTAGATATTCCATATGTCCTTAACGTCCCAGCCGTCCCAGATGTCCCATATGTCCCTAACGTCCCAGACGTCCCAGATGTCCCATATGTCCCATATGTTCCTAATGTCCAAGGCGTCCTAGATATTCCATATGTCCTTAACGTCCCAGACGTCCTAGATGTCCTATATGTCCCTAACGTCCCATTCGTCTCAGACGTCCTAAATGTCCCATATGTCCCTAACGTCCCAGACGTCCCATATGTCATTAACGTCCCAGACGTCCCAGACGTCCTAAATGTCCCATATGTCCCTAATGTCCCAGACGTCCTAGATGTCCCATATGTCTCATATGTCCCTAATGTTCCAGGCGTCCCAGATGTCCCATATGTCCCATATGTCCCTAATGTCCCAGACGTTTTAAATGTCCCATATGTACTTAAAGTTTCAGACGTCCCAGACGTCCTAGATGTCCCATATGTCCTTAACGTCCCAGGCGTCCCAGTTGTCCCATATGTCCCTAATGTCCCAGGCGCCCTAAATGTCCCATATGTCCTTAACGTCCCAGACGTCCCAGACGTCCTAGATGTGACATATGTCCTTAACGTCCCAGACGTCCCAGATGTCCCATATGCCTCTAACGTCCCAGACGTCCCATATGTCCCATATGTCCCATATGTGCTTAATGTCCCAGGCGTCCCAAATGCTCCATATGTCCCTAACGTCCCAGACGTCCTAGATGTCCCATATATCCTTAACGTCCCAGACGTCCCAGATGTCCCATATGTCTCTAACGTCCCAGACGTCCCATATGTCCCATATGTCCCATATGTGCTTAATGTCCCAGGCGTCCCAGATATCCTATATGTCCTATATCTCAATAACGTCCCAGACGTCCCAGATGTCCCATATGTCCCTAACGTCCCAGATGTTCCATATGTCCCTAACGTCCCAGACGTCCCATATGTCCCATATGTCCCATATGTGCTTAATGTCCCAGGCGTCCCAGATATCCTATATGTCCTATATCTCAATAACGTCCCAGACGTCCCAGATGTCCCATATGTCCCTAACGTCCCAGATGTTCCATATGTCCCTAACGTCCCAGACGTCCCATATGTCCCATATGTCCCATATGTGCTTAATGTCCCAGGCGTCCCAGATATCCTATATGTCCTATATCTCAATAACGTCCCAGACGTCCCAGATGTCCCATATGTCCCTAACGTCCCAGATGTTCCATATGTCCCTAACGTCCCAGACGTCCTAAATGTCCTATATGTCTCTAACGTCCCAGACGTCCCATATGTCCCATATGTCCCATATATCCTTAACGTCCAAGACGTCCCAGATATCCTATATGTCCTATATCTCAATAACGTCCCAGACGTCCCAGATGTCCCATATGTCCCTAACGTCCCAGATGTTCCATATGTCTTTAACGTCCCAGACGTCCTAAATGTCCTATATGTCCCTAACGTCCCAGACGTCCCAGATCTCCCATATGTCCCTAACGTCCCAGACGTTCTAGATGTCCCTTATATCCTTAACGCCCCAGACGTCCCAGATGTCCCATATGTCCCTAACGTCCCAGACGTCCCAGATGTCCTATATGTCCCATATATCCCTAATGTCCCAGGCGTCCCAGATCTCCCATATGTCCCAAATGTCGCTAATGTCCCAGGCGTCCTAAATGTCCCATATGTCCTTAACGTCCCAGACCTCCCAGACGTCCTAGATGTCCCAAATGTCCTTAACGTCCCAGACGTCAAAGATGTCCCATATGTTTCATATGTTTCTATTGTCCCAGGCGTCCTGGATGTTCCATATGTCCCTAACGTCCCGGACGTCCCAGATGTCCTAGATGTCCCATATGTCCTTAACGTCCCAGGCGCCCTAAATGTCCCATATGTCTTTAACGTCCCAGACGTCCCAGACGTCCTAGATGTGACATATGTCCTTAACGTCCCAGACGTCCCAGATGTCCCATATGCCTCTAACGTCCCAGACGTCCCATATGTCCCATATGTCCCATATGTGCTTAATGTCCCAGGCGTCCCAAATGCTCCATATGTCCCTAACGTCCCAGACGTCCTAGATGTCCCATATATCCTTAACGTCCCAGACGTCCCAGATGTCCCATATGCCTCTAACGTCCCAGACGTCCCAGATGTCCTATATGTCCCATATATCCCTAATGTCCTAGGCGTCCCAGACCTCCCATATGACCCAAATGTCCCTAATGTCCCAGGCGTCCTAAATGTCCCATATGTCCTTAACGTCCCAGACCTCCCAGACGTCCTAGATGTCCCAAATATCCTTAACGTCCCAGACGTCCCAGATGTCCCATATCTCCCTAAAGTCCCAGACGTCCCAGATGTCCCATATGTCAACGTCCCAGACGTCCCAGATGAGGCATATGTCCCTAACGTCCCAGACGTCCCAGATGTCCCAAAGGTCTTATATATCCTTAATGACCCAGGCGTATTAGATGTCCCATATGTCCCTAATGTGCCAGGCGTCCTAAATGTCCCATATGTCCTTAACGTCCCAGACGTCCCAGATGTCCCATATGTCCCTAACGTCCCAGACGTCCCAGATGTCCCATATGTCCCATATGTCCCTAATGTCCAAGGCGTCCTAGATATTCCATATGTCCTTAACTTCCCAGACGTCCCAGATGTCCCATATGTCCCTAACGTCCCAGACGTCCCAGATGTCCCATATGTCCCATATGTCCCTAATGTCCAAGGCGTCCTAGATATTCCATATGTCCTTAACGTCCCAGACGTCCTAAATGTCCCATATGTCCCTAACGTCCCAGACGTCCCAGATGTCCCATATGTCCCATATGTCCCTAATGTCCAAGGCGTCCTAGATATTCCATATGTCCTTAACGTCCCAGCCGTCCCAGATGTCCCATATGTCCCTAACGTCCCAGACGTCCCAGATGTCCCATATGTCCCATATGTCCCTAACGTCCAAGACGTCCCAGATATCCTATATGTCCTATATCTCAATAACGTCCCAGACGTCCCAGATGTCCCATATGTCCCTAACGTCCCAGATGTTCCATATGTCCTTAACGTCCCAGACGTCCTAGATGTCCTATATGTCCCTAACGTCCCAGACGTCTCAGACGTCCTAAATGTCCCATATGTCCCTAACGTCCCAGACGTCCCATATGTCATTAACGTCCCAGACGTCCCAGACGTCCTAAATGTCCCATATGTCCCTAATGTCCCAGACGTCCTAGATGTCCCATATGTCTCATATGTCCCTAATGTTCCAGGCGTCCCAGATGTCCCATATGTCCCATATGTCCCTAATGTCCCAGACGTTTTAAATGTCCCATATGTACTTAAAGTTTCAGACGTCCCAGACGTCCTAGATGTCCCATATGTCCTTAACGTCCCAGGCGTCCCAGATGTCCCATATGTCCCTAATGTCCCAGGCGCCCTAAATGTCCCATATGTCCTTAACGTCCCAGACGTCCCAGACGTCCTAGATGTGACATATGTCCTTAACGTCCCAGACGTCCCAGATGTCCCATATGCCTCTAACGTCCCAGACGTCCCATATGTCCCATATGTCCCATATGTGCTTAATGTCCCAGGCGTCCCAAATGCTCCATATGTCCCTAACGTCCCAGACGTCCTAGATGTCCCATATATCCTTAACGTCCCAGACGTCCCAGATGTCCCATATGTCTCTAACGTCCCAGACGTCCCATATGTCCCATATGTCCCATATGTGCTTAATGTCCCAGGCGTCCCAGATATCCTATATGTCCTATATCTCAATAACGTCCCAGACGTCCCAGATGTCCCATATGTCCCTAACGTCCCAGATGTTCCATATGTCCCTAACGTCCCAGACGTCCCATATGTCCCATTTGTCCCATAAGTGCTTAATGTCCCAGGCGTCCCAGATATCCTATATGTCCTATATCTCAATAACGTCCCAGACGTCCCAGATGTCCCATATGTCCCTAACGTCCCAGATGTTCCATATGTCCCTAACGTCCCAGACGTCCTAAATGTCCTATATGTCTCTAACGTCCCAGACGTCCCATATGTCCCATATGTCCCATATATCCTTAACGTCCAAGACGTCCCAGATATCCTATATGTCCTATATCTCAATAACGTCCCAGACGTCCCAGATGTCCCATATGTCCCTAACGTCCCAGATGTTCCATATGTCCCTAACGTCCCAGACGTCCTAAATGTCCTATATGTCCCTAACGTCCCAGACGTCCCAGATCTCCCATATGTCCCTAACGTCCCAGACGTTCTAGATGTCCCTTATATCCTTAACGTCCCAGACGTCCCAGATGTCCCATATGTCCCTAACGTCCCAGACGTCCCAGATGTCCTATATGTCCCATATATCCCTAATGTCCCAGGCGTCCCAGATCTCCCATATGTCCCAAATGTCGCTAATGTCCCAGGCGTCCTAAATGTCCCATATGTCCTTAACGTCCCAGACCTCCCAGACGTCCTAGATGTCCCAAATGTCCTTAACGTCCCAGACGTCCCAGATGTCCCATATGTTTCATATGTTTCTAATGTCCCAGGCGTCCTGGATGTTCCATATGTCCCTAACGTCCCGGACGTCCCAGATGTCCTAGATGTCCCATATGTCCTTAATATCCCATTCGTAGTAAATGTCCCATATGTCCTTAACGTCCCAGACGTCACAGATGTCCCATATGTCCCTAACGTCCCAGACGTCCCAGATGTCCCATATGTCCTTAATATCCCAGGCGTAGTAAATGTCCCATATGTCCTTAACGTCCCAGACGTCCCAGACGCCCTAGATGTCCCATATGTCCTTAACGTCCCAGACGTCCTAGATGTCCCATATGTCCTTAACGTCCCAGACGTCCCAGATGTCCCATATGTAACTAACGTCCCAGACGTCCCAGATGTCCCATATGTCTTATATGTCCCTGATGTCCCAGGCGTCCCAGATTTCCGATATGTCCCATATGTCCCTTATGTCCCAGGCGTCCTAAATGTCCCATATGTCACTAACGTCCCAGACGTCTCAGACGTCCTAGATGTCCCATATGTCCCTAACGTCCCACACGTCCAAGATGTCCCTTATTACCCTAACGTCCCAGACGTCTCAGACGTCCTAGATGTCCCATATGTCCCTAACGTCTCACACGTCCTAGATGTCCCATATGTCCCTAACGTCCCAGACGTCTCAGACGTCCTAGATGTCCTATATGTCCCTAACGTCCTAGACGTACCAGATGTCCCATATGTTTCTAACGTCTCAGACGTCCCAGATGTCCCATATGTTCTTAACGTCCCAGACGTCCCAGATGTCCCATATGTCTCATATGTCCCTAATGTCCCAGGCGTCCCAGATGTCCCATATGTCCCACATGTCCCTAATGTCCCAGGCGTCCCAGATGTCGCATATGTCCCATATTTACCTAATGTCCCAGGCGTCCTAAATGTCCCACATGTCCATAACGTCCCAGACGTCCAGGACGTCCTCAATGTCGCATATGTCTCTAACGTCCCAGACGTCTCAGCTGTCCCGTATGTCCCTAACGTCCTAGACGTCCGAGATGCCCTAGATGTCCCATATGTCCCTAACGTCCCAGACGTCCTAGATGTCCCATATGTCCTTAACGTCCCAGACGTCCCAGATGAGCCATATGTCCCTAACGTCCCAGACGTCCCAGATGTCCCATATGTCCCATATGTCCCTAATGTCCCAGGCGCCCTAAATGTCCCATATGTCCTTAACGTCCCAGACTTCCCAGACGTCCTAGATGTGACATATGTCCTTAACGTCCCAGACGTTCCAGATGTCCCATATGTCTCTAACGTCCCAGACGTCCCATATGTCCCATATGTCCTTAATGTCCCAGGCGACCCAAATGTTTCATATGTCCCTAACGTCCCAGACGTCCTAGATGTCCCATATATCCTTAACGTCCCAGACGTCCCAGATATCCCATATGTCCTATATCTCAATTACGTCCCAGACGTCCCAGATGTTCCATATGTCCATAACGTCCCATATGTTTCATATTTCCCTAACGTCCCAGACGTCCTAGATGTCCTATATGTCCCTAACGTCCCAGACGTCCCAGATCTCCCATATGTCCCTAACGTCCCAGACGTTCTAGATGTCCCTTATATCCTTAACGTCCCAGACGTCCCAGATGTCCCATATGTCCCTAACGTCCCAGACGTCCCAGATGTCCTATATGTCCCATATATCCCTAATGTCCTAGGCGTCCCAGACCTCCCATATGTCCCAAATGTCCCTAATGTCCCAGGCGTCCTAAATGTCCCATATGTCCTTAACGTACCAGACCTCCCAGACGTCCTAGATGTCCCAAATATCCTTAACGTCCCAGACGTCCCAGATGTCCCATATCTCCCTAAAGTCCCAGACGTCCCAGATGTCCCATATGTCCTTAACGTCCCAGACGTCCCAGACGTCACGGACGTCCTCAATGCCGCATATGTCTCTAACGTCCCAGACGTCTCAGCTGTCCCGTATGTCCCTAACGTCCTAGACGTCCGAGATGTCCTAGATGTCCCATATGTCCCTAACTTCCCAGACGTCCTAGATGTCCCATATGTCCTTAACGTCCCAGACGTCCCAGATGAGCCATATGTCCCTAACGTCCCAGACGTCCCAGATGTCCCATATGTCCCATATGTCCCTAATGTCCCAGGCGCCCTAAATGTCCCATATGTCCTTAACGTCCCAGACGTCCCAGACGTCCTAGATGTGACATATGTCCTTAACGTCCCAGACGTTCCAGATGTCCCATATGTCTCTAACGTCCCAGACGTCCCATATGTCCCATATGTCCTTAATGTCCCAGGCGACCCAAATGTTTCATATGTCCCTAACGTCCCAGACGTCCTAGATGTCCCATATATCCTTAACGTCCCAGACGTCCCAGATATCCCATATGTCCTATATCTCAATTACGTCCCAGACGTCCCAGATGTTCCATATGTCCATAACGTCCCATATGTTTCATATTTCCCTAACGTCCCAGACGTCCTAGATGTCCTATATGTCCCTAACGTCCCAGACGTTCTAGATGTCCCTTATATCCTTAACGTCCCAGACGTCCCAGATGTCCCATATGTCAATAACGTCCCAGACGTCCCAGATGTCCTATATGTCCCATATATCCCTAATGTCCTAGGCGTCCCAGACCTCCCATATGTCCCAAATGTCCCTAATGTCCCAGGCGTCCTAAATGTCCCATATGTCCTTAACGTCCCAGACCTCCCAGACGTCCTAGATGTCCCAAATATCCTTAACGTCCCAGACGTCCCAGATGGCCCATATCTCCCTAAAGTCCCAGACGTCCCAGATGTCCCATATGTCCTTAACGTCCCAGACGTCCCAGATGAGGCATATGTCCCTAACGTCCCAGACGTCCCAGATGTCCCAAAGGTCTTATATATCCTTAATGTCCCAGGCGTATTAGATGTCCCATATGTCCCTAATGTGCCAGGCGTCCTAAATGTCCCATATGTCCTTAACGTCCCAGACGTCCCAGATGTCACATATGTCCCTAACGTCCCAGACGTCCCAGATGTCCCATATGTCCCATATGTCCCTAATGTCCAAGGCGTCCTAGATATTCCATATGTCCTTAACTTCCCAGACGTCCCAGATGTCCCATATGTCCCTAACGTCCCAGACGTCCCAGATGTCCCATATGTCCCATATGTCCCTAATGTCCAAGGCGTCCTAGATATTCCATATGTCCTTAACGTCCCAGACGTCCTAAATGTCCCATATGTCCCTAACGTCCCAGACGTCCCAGATGTCCCATATGTCCCATATGTCCCTAATGTCCAAGGCGTCCTAGATATTCCATATGTCCTTAACGTCCCAGCCGTCCCAGATGTCCCATATGTCCCTAACGTCCCAGACGTCCCAGATGTCCCATATGTCCCATATGTTCCTAATGTCCAAGGCGTCCTAGATATTCCATATGTCCTTAACGTCCCAGACGTCCTAGATGTCCTATATGTCCCTAACGTCCCAGACGTCTCAGACGTCCTAAATGTCCCATATGTCCCTAACGTCCCAGACGTCCCATATGTCATTAACGTCCCAGACGTCCCAGACGTCCTAAATGTCCCATATGTCCCTAATGTCCCAGACGTCCTAGATGTCCCATATGTCCCATATGTCCCTAATGTTCCAGGCGTCCCAGATGTCCCATATGTCCCATATGTCCCTAATGTCCCAGACGTTTTAAATGTCCCATATGTACTTAAAGTTTCAGACGTCCCAGACGTCCTAGATGTCCCATATGTCCTTAACGTCCCAGGCGTCCCAGATGTCCCATATGTCCCTAATGTCCCAGGCGCCCTAAATGTCCCATATGTCCTTAACGTCCCAGACGTCCCAGACGTCCTAGATGTGACATATGTCCTTAACGTCCCAGACGTCCCAGATGTCCCATATGCCTCTAACGTCCCAGACGTCCCATATGTCCCATATGTCCCATATGTGCTTAATGTCCCAGGCGTCCCAAATGCTCGATATGTCCCTAACGTCCCAGACGTCCTAGATGTCCCATATTTCCTTAACGTCCCAGACGTCCCAGATGTCCCATATGTCTCTAACGTCCCAGACGTCCCATATGTCCCATATGTCCCTTATGTGCTTAATGTCCCAGGCGTCCCAAATGTCCCATATGTCCCTAACGTCCCAGACGTCCTAGATGTCCCATATATCCTTAACGTCCAAGACGTCCCAGATATCCTATATGTCCTATATCTCAATAACGTCCCAGACGTCCCAGATGTCCCATATGTCCCTAACGTCCCAGATGTTCCATATGTCCCTAACGTCCCAGACGTCCTAAATGTCCTATATGTCCCTAACGTCCCAGACGTCCCAGATCTCCCATATGTCCCTAACGTCCCAGACGTTCTAGATGTCCCTTATATCCTTAACGTCCCAGACGTCCCAGATGTCCCATATGTCCCTAACGTCCCAGACGTCCCAGATGTCCTATATGTCCCATATATCCCTAATGTCCCAGGCGTCCCAGATCTCCCATATGTCCCAAATGTCGCTAATGTCCCAGGCGTCCTAAATGTCCCATATGTCCTTAACGTCCCAGACCTCCCAGACGTCCTAGATGTCCCAAATGTCCTTAACGTCCCAGACGTCCCAGATGTCCCATATGTTTCATATGTTTCTAATGTCCCAGGCGTCCTGGATGTTCCATATGTCCCTAACGTCCCGGACGTCCCAGATGTCCTAGATGTCCCATATGTCCTTAACGTCCCAGACGTCACAGATGTCCCATATGTCCCTAACGTCCCAGACGTCCCAGATGTCCCATATGCCCTTCATATCCAGGGCGTAGTAAATGTCCCATATGTCCTTAACGTCCCAGACGTCCCAGACGCCCTAGATGTCCCATATGTCCTTAACGTCCCAGACGTCCTAGATGTCCCATATGTCCTTAACGTCCCAGACGTCCCAGATGTCCCATATGTAACTAACGTCCCAGACGTCCCAGATGTCCCATATGTCTTATATGTTCCTGATGTCCCAGGCGTCCCAGATTTCCGATATGTCCCATATGTCCCTTATGTCCCAGGCGTCCTAAATGTCCCATATGTCACTAACGTCCCAGACGTCTCAGACGTCCTAGATGTCCCATATGTCCCTAACGTCCCACACGTCCTAGATGTCCCTTATGTCCCTAACGTCCCAGACGTCTCAGACGTCCTAGATGTCCCATATGTCCCTAACGTCTCACACGTCCTAGATGTCCCATATGTCCCTAACGTCCCAGACGTCTCAGACGTCCTAGATGTCCTATATGTCCCTAACGTCCTAGACGTACCAGATGTCCCATATGTTTCTAACGTCTCAGACGTCCCAGATGTCCCATATGTTCTTAACGTCCCAGACGTCCCAGATGTCCCATATGTCTCATATGTCCCTAATGTCCCAGGCGTCCCAAATGTCCCATATGTCCCATATGTCCCTAATGTCTCAGACGTTTTAAATGTCCCATATGTCCTTAACGTTTCAAACGTCCCAGACGTCCTAGATGTCCCATATGTCCTTAACGTCCCAGACGTCCCAGATGTCCCATATGTCCCATATGTCCCTAATGTCCCAGGCGCCCTAAATGTCCCATATGTCCTTAACGTCCCAGACGCCCCAGACGTCCTAGATGTCCCATATGTCCTTAACGTCCCAGACGTCCCAGATGTCCCATATGTCTCTAACGTCCCAGACGTCCCATATGTCTCATATGTTTCATATGTCCTTAATGTCCCAGGCGTCCCAGATGTCCCATATTTCCCTAACGTCCCAGACGTCCTAGATGTCCCATATATCCTTAACGTCCAGACGTCCCAGATGTCCCATATGTCCTATATCTCCCTAACGTCCCAGACGTTCCAGATGTCCCATATGTACCTAACGTCCTAGATGTTCCATATGTCCCTAACGTCCCAGACGTCCTAGATGTCTTATATGCCCCTAACGTCCCAGACGTCCCAGATCTCCCGTATGTCCCTAACGTCCCAGACGTCCTAGATGTCCCTTATATCCTTAACGTCCCAGACGTCCCAGATGTCGCATATGTCAATAACGTCCCAGACGTCCCAGATTTTCCATATGTCCCATGTGTCCCTAATGTCCCAGGCGTCCCAGATTTCCCATATGTCCCATGTGTCCCTAATGTCCAGGGCGTCCTAAATGTCCATATGTCCTTAACGTCCCAGACGTTTAGATGTCCCTTACATCCTTAACGTCCCAGACGTCCCAGATGTCCCATATGTCAATAACGTCCCAGACGTCCCAGATGTCCTATATGTCCCATATGTCCCTAATGTACCAAGCGTTCCTGACCTCCCATATCTCCCATGTGTCCCTAATGTCCAGGGCGTCCTAAATGTCCCATATCTCCTTAACGTCCCAGACGTCCCGAACGTCCTAGATGTGCCAAATGTCCTTAACGTCCCAGACGTCCCAGATGTCCCATATGTTTCATATGTTTCTAATGTCCCAGGCGTCCTAGATGTTCCATATGTCCCTAACGTCCAGACGTCCCAGATGTCCCATATGTCCCTAACGTCCCAGACGTCCCAGATGTCCCATATGTCAATAATATCCCAGGCGTAGTAAATGTCCCATATGTCCTTAACGTCCCAGACGTCCCAGACGCCCTAGATGTCCCATATGTCCTTAACGTCCCAGACGTCCCAGACGTCCTAGATGTCCCATATCTCCTTAACGTCCCACGCGTCCCAGATGTCCCCATATGTCCCTAGCATCCCAGACGTCCCAGATGTCCCATATGTCCTTAACGTTCCAGACGTCCCAGATGTCCCATATGTAACTAACGTCCAGACGTCCCAGATATCCCATATGTCCCATATGTCCCTAATGTCCCAGGCGTCCCAGATGTCCCAGGCGTCCCATATGTCCCTAATGTCCCAGGCGTCCTAAATGTCCCATATGTCCTTAACGGCCCAGACGTTCCAGACGTAATAGATGTCCCATATGTCCTTAACGTCCCAGACGTCCCAGATGTACCATATGTCCCTAACGTCCCAGACGTCCCAGATGTCCCATATGTCCCATATGTCCCTAATGTCCCAGACGTCCCAGATTTCTCATATGTCCCATATGTCCCTTATGTCCCAGGCGTCTTAAATGTCCATATGGCCTTAACGTCCCAGACGTCCCAGACGTCCTAGATGTCCCATATGTCCTTAACGTCCCAGATGTCCCATATGTCCCATGTGTCCCTAATGTCCCAGGCGTCCTAGATGTTCCATAGGTCCCTAACGTCCAAACCGTCATAAATGTGCCATATGTGCCTAACGTCCCAGACGTCCCAGCTGTCCCGTATGTCCCTGACGCCCCAGACGTCCTAGATGTCCCATATGTCCTTAACGTCCCAAGCGTCCTAGATGTCCTATATGTCCCTAACGTCCCAGACGTCCCAGATGTTCTATATGTCCCACATGTCCCTAATGTCCCAGGCGTCCCAGATGTCCCATATGTCCCATATGTCCCTAATATCCCAGGCGTCCTAAATGTCCCATATGTCCATAACGTCCCAGACGTCCCAGCTGTCCCGTATGTCCCTAACGTCCCAGACGTCCTAGATGTCCTAGATGTCCCATATGTCTTTAACGTCACAGACGTCCTAGATGTCCTAAATGTACCTAACGTCCCAGATGTCCAATATGTCCCTAAAGTCCCAGACGTCCCAGATGTCCCATATGTCCCTAACGTCCCAGACGTCCTAGATGTCCCATATGTCTCTAACGTCACAGATGTCCTAGATGTCCTATATGTACCTAACGTCCCAGATGTCCAATATGTCCTTAAAGTCCCGGACGTCCCAGATGTCCCATATGTCTCTAACGTCCCAGACGTCCCAGACGTCCCAGACGTCTCAAAGGTCTTATATATCCCTAATGTCCCAGGAGTATTAGAGGTCCCATATGTCCCATATGTCCCTAATGTGCCAGGCGTCCTAAATGTCACATATGTCCTTAACGTCCCGGACGTCCCAGACGTCCTAGATGTCCCATATGTCCTTAACGTCCCAGACGTCCCAGATGTTCCATATGTCCCTAACGTCCCAGACGTCCCAGATGTCCCATATGTCCCATATGTCCCTAATGTCCCAGGCGTCCTAGATATTCAATATGTCCCTAACGTCCCAGACGTCCTAAATGTCCCATATGTCCCTAACGTCCCAGACGTCCCAGATGTCCCAAATGTCCTTAACGTCCCAGACGTCCCAGACGTCCTAAATGTCCCATATGTCCCTAATGTCCCAGACGTCCTAGATGTCCCATATGTCCCTAACGTCACAGACGTCTCAGACGTCTTAGATGTCCCATATGTCCCTAACGTCCCAGACGTCCTAGATGTCCCATATTTCCCTAACGTCTACGACGTCGCAGATGTCCTAGATGTCCTATATGTCCCTAACGTCCCAGACGTCCAAGATGTACCATATGTTTCTAACGTCTCAGACGTCCCAGATGTCCCATATGTCCTTAACGTCCCAGACGTCCCAGATGTCCCATATGTCTCATATGTCCCATATGTCCCTAATGTCCCAGACGTTTTAAATGTCCCATATGTCCTTAACGTTTCAGACGTCCAGGCGTCCCAGATGTCCCATATGTCCCATATGTCCCTAATGTCCCAGACGTTTTAAATGGTCCCATATGTCCATAACGTTTCAGACGTCCCAGACGTCCTAGATGTCCCATATGTCCTTAACGTCAAAGACGTCCCAGATGTCCCATATGTCCCATATGTCCCTAATGTCCAAGGCGCCCTAAATGTCCCAGATGTCCCATATGTCTCTAACGTCCCAGACGTCCCATATGTTCCATATGTCCCATATGTCTTTAATGTCCCAGACGTTTTAAATGTCCCATATGTCCTTAACGTTTCAGACGTCCCAGACGTCCTAGATGTCTCATATGTCCTTAACGTCCCAGACGTCCCAGGCGTCCCAGATGTCCCATATGTCCCTAACGTCCCAGACGTCCTAGATGTCCCATATATCCTTAACGTCCCAGACGTCCCAGATATCCCATATGTCCTATACCTCCCTAACGTCCCAGACGTCCCAGATGTCCCATATGTCCCTCACGTCCCAGATGTTCCATATGTCCCTAACGTCCCAGACGTAATAGATGTCTTATATGTCCCTAACGTCCCAGTTGTCCCAGATCTCCCATATGTCCCTAACGACCCAGACTTCCTAGATGTCCCTTATATCCTTAACGTCCCAGACGTCCCAGATGTCCCATATGTCAATAACGTCCCAGACGTCCCATATGTCCCTAATGTCCCAGGCCTCCTAAATGTCCCATATGTCCTTAACGTCCCAGGCGTCTTAGATGTCCCATATGTCCCAAATGTCCCTTATGTCCCAGGCGTTCTAAATGTCCCATATGTCCTAAACGTTCCAGACGTCCCAGACGTCTTAGATGTCCCAAATGTCCTTAACGTCCCAGACGTCCCAGATGACCCATATGTCCCATATGTTTCTAATGTCCCAAGCGTCCTATATGTTCCATTTGTCCCTAACGTCCCAGACGTCCCAGATGTCCTAGATGTCCCATATGTCCTTAACGTCCCAGACGTCCTAGATGTCCCATATGTCCTTAACGTCCCAGACGTCCCAAATGTCCCTTATGTCCCTAATGTCCCAGGCGTCCTAAATGTCCCATATGTCCTTAATGTCCCAGACGTCCTAGATGCCCTAGATGTCCAATATGTCATTAACGTCCCAGACGTCACAGATGTCCCATATCTCCCTAACGTCCCAGACGTTCCAGATGTCCCTTATGTCCCTAATGTCCCAGGCTTCCTAGATGTCCCATATGTCCTTAACGTCCCAGACGTCCCAAATGTCCCTTATGTCCCTAATGTCCCAGGCGTCCTAAATGTCCCATATGTCCCTAACGTCCCAGACGTCCCAGATGTCCTAGATGTCCCATATGTCCTTAACGTCCCAGACGTCACAGATGTCCCATATGTCCCTAACGTCCCAGACGTTCCAGATGTCCCATATGTCCTTAATATCCCAGGCGTAGTAAATGTCCCATATGTCCTTAACGTCCCAGACGTCCCAGACGCCCTAGATGTCCCATATGTCCTTAACGTCCCAGACGTCCTAGATGTCCCATATGTTCTTAACGTCCCAGACGTCCCAGATGTCCCATATGTAACTAACGTCCCAGACGTCCCAGATTTCCCATATGTCCCATATGTCCCTTATGTCCCAGGCGTCCTAAATGTCCCATATGTCCCTAACGTCCCAGACGTCTCAGACGTCCTAGATGTCCCATATGTCCCTAACGTCCCACACGTCCTAGATGTCCCATATGTCCCTAACGTCCCAGACGTCTCAGACGTCCTAGATGTCCCATATGTCCCTAACGTCCCACACGTCCTAGATGTCCCATATGTCCCTAACGTCCCAGGCGTCTCAGACGTCCTAGATGTCCTATATGTCCCTAACGTCCTAGACGTACCAGCTGTCCCACATGTTTCTAACGTCTCAGACGTCCCAGTTGTCCCATATGTCCTTAACGTCCCAGACGTCCCAGATGTCCCATATGTCTCATATGTCCCTAATGTCCCAGGCGTCCCAGATGTCCCATATGTCCCACATGTCCCTAATGTCCCAGACGTTTTAAATGTCCCATATGTCCTTAACGTTTCAGACGTCCCAGACGTCCTAGATGTCCTATATGTCCTTAACGTCCCAGACGTCCCAGATGTCCCATATGCCCCTTTTGTCCCTAATGTCCCAGGCGCCCTAAATGTCCCATATGTCCCTAACGTCCCAGACGTCCCAGACGTCCTAGATGTCCCATATGTCCTTAACGTCCCAGACGTGCCAGATGTCCTATATGTCTCTAACGTCCCAAACGTCCCATATGTCTCATATGTTTCATATGTCCTTAATGTCCCAGGCGTCCCAGATGTCCCATATTTCCGTAACGTCCCAGACGTCCTAGATGTCCCATATATCCTTAACGTCCCAGACGTCCCAGATATCCCATATGTCCTATATCTCCCTAACGTCCCAGACGTTCCAGATGTCCCATATGTCCCTAACGTCCCAGATTTTCCATATGTCCCATGTGTCCCTAATGTCCCAGGCGTCCCAGATTTCCCATATGTCCCATGTGTCCCTAATGTCCAGGGCGTCCTAAATGTCCCATATGTCCTTAACGTCCCAGACGTTTTAGATGTCCCTTATATCCTTAACGTCCCAGACGTCCCAGATGTCCCATATGTCAATAACGTCCCAGACGTCCCAGATGTCCTATATGTCCCATATGTCCCTAATGTCCCAAGCGTCCCTGACCTCCCATATCTCCCATGTATCCCTAATGTCCAGGGCGTCCTAAATGTCCCATATCTCCTTAACGTCCCAGACGTCCCAAACGTCCTAGATGTGCCAAATGTCCTTAACGTCCCAGACGTCCCAGATGTCCCATATGTTTCATATGTTTCTAATGTCCCAGGCGTCCTAGATGTTCCATATGTCCCTAACGTCCCAGACGTCCCAGATGTCCTAGATGTCCCATATGTCCTTAACGTCCCAGACGTCCCAGATGTCCCATATGTCCCTAACGTCCCAGACGTCCCAGATGTCCCATATGTCAATAATATCCCAGGCGTAGTAAATGTCCCATATGTCCTAAACGTCCCAGACGTCCCAGGCGCCCTAGATGTCCCATATGTCCTTAACGTCCCAGACGTCCCAGACGTCCTAGATGTCCCATATCTCCTTAACGTCCCACGCGTCCCAGATGTCCCATATGTCCCTAGCATCCCAGACGTCCCAGATGTCCCATATGTCCTTAACGTCCCAGACGTCCCAGATGTCCCATATGTAACTAACGTCCCAGACGTCCCAGATATCCCATATGTCCCATATGTCCCTAATGTCCCAGGCGTCCCAGATGTCCCAGGCGTCCCATATGTCCCTAATGTCCCAGGCGTCCTGAATGTCCCATATGTCCTTAACGGCCCAGACGTTCCAGACGTAATAGATGTCCCATATGTCCTTAACGTCCCAGACGTCCCAGATGTACCATATGTCCCTAACGTCCCAGACGTCCCAGATGTCCCATATGTCCCATATGTCCCTAATGTCCCAGACGTCCCAGATTTCTCATATGTCCCATATGTCCCTTATGTCCCAGGCGTCTTAAATGTCCCATATGTCCTTAACGTCCCAGACGTCCCAGACGTCCTAGATGTCCCATATGTCCTTAACGTCCCAGATGTCCCATATGTCCCATGTGTCCCTAATGTCCCAGGCGTCCTAGATGTTCCATAGGTCCCTAACGTTCAAACCGTCATAAATGTGCCATATGTGCCTAACGTCCCAGACGTCCCAGCTGTCCCGTATGTCCCTGACGCCCCAGACGTCCTAGATGTCCCATATGTCCTTAACGTCCCAAGCGTCCTAGATGTCCTATATGTCCCTAACGTCCCAGACGTCCCAGATGTTCTATATGTCCCACATGTCCCTAATGTCCCAGGCGTCCCAGATGTCCCATATGTCCCATATGTCCCTAATATCCCAGGCGTCC
This sequence comes from Agriotes lineatus, assembly GCA_940337035.1. NCBI lineage: Eukaryota > Metazoa > Arthropoda > Insecta > Coleoptera > Elateridae > Agriotes > Agriotes lineatus. The sequence goes on along the minus strand of CALNHX010003834.1, from coordinate 40,227 downwards.
TAAATGTCCCATATGTCCATAACGTCCCAGACGTCCCAGCTGTCCCGTATGTCCCTAACGTCCCAGACGTCCGAGATGTCCTAGATGTCCCATATGTCTTTAACGTCACAGACGTCCTAGATGTCCTAAATGTACCTAACGTCCCAGATGTCCAATATGTCCCTAAAGTCCCAGACGTCCCAGATGTCCCATATGTCCCTAACGTCCCAGACGTCCTAGATGTCCCATATGTCTCTAACGTCACAGATGTCCTAGATGTCCTATATGTACCTAACGTCCCAGATGTCCAATATGTCTTTAAAGTCCCGGACGTCCCAGATGTCCCATATGTCTCTAACGTCCCAGACGTCCCAGACGTCCCAGATGTCTCAAAGGTCTTATATATCCCTAATGTCCCAGGAGTATTAGAGGTCCCATATGTCCCATATGTCCCTAATGTGCCAGGCGTCCTAAATGTCACATATGTCCTTAACGTCCCGGACGTCCCAGACGTCCTAGATGTCCCATATGTCCTTAACGTCCCAGACGTCCCAGATGTTCCATATATCCCTAACGTCCCAGACGTCCCAGATGTCCCATATGTCCCATATGTCCCTAATGTCCCAGGCGTCCTAGATATTCCATATGTCCCTAACGTCCCAGACGTCCTAAATGTCCCATATGTCCCTAACGTCCCAGACGTCCCAGATGTCCCATATGTCCTTAACGTCCCAGACGTCCCAGACGTCCTAAATGTCCCATATGTCCCTAATGTCCCAGACGTCCTAGGTGTCCCATATGTCCCTAACGTCACAGACGTCTCAGACGTCTTAGATGTCCCATATGTCCCTAACGTCCCAGACGTCCTAGATGTCCCATATTTCCCTAACGTCTACGACGTCGCAGACGTCCTAGATGTCCTATATGTCTCTAACGTCCCAGACGTCCAAGATGTACCATATGTTTCTAACGTCTCAGACGTCCCAGATGTCCCATATGTCCTTAACGTCCCAGACGTCCCAGATGTCCCATATGTCTCATATGTCCCATATGTCCCTAATGTCCCAGACGTTTTAAATGTCCCATATGTCCTTAACGTTTCAGACGTCCCAGGCGTCCCAGATGTCCCATATGTCCCATATGTCCCTAATGTCCCAGACGTTTTAAATGTCCCATATGTCCTTAACGTTTCAGACGTCCCAGACGTCCTAGATGTCCCATATGTCCTTAACGTCCCAGACGTCCCAGATGTCCCATATGTCCCATATGTCCCTAATGTCCAAGGCGCCCTAAATGTCCCAGATGTCCCATATGTCTCTAACGTCCCAGACGTCCCATATGTCCCATATGTCTTTAATGTCCCAGACGTTTTAAATGTCCCATATGTCCTTAACGTTTCAGACGTCCCAGACGTCCTAGATGTCTCATATGTCCTTAACGTCCCAGACGTCCCAGGCGTCCCAGATGTCCCATATGTCCCTAACGTCCCAGACGTCCTAGATGTCCCATATATCCTTAACGTCCCAGACGTCCCAGATATCCCATATGTCCTATACCTCCCTAACGTCCCAGACGTCCCAGATGTCCCATATGTCCCTCACGTCCCAGATGTTCCATATGTCCCTAACGTCCCAGACGTAATAGATGTCTTATATGTCCCTAACGTCCCAGTTGTCCCAGATCTCCCATATGTCCCTAACGACCCAGACTTCCTAGATGTCCCTTATATCCTTAACGTCCCAGACGTCCCAGATGTCCCATATGTCAATAACGTCCCAGACGTCCCATATGTCCTATATGTCCCATATGTCTCTAATGTCCCAGGCGTCCCAGACCTCCCATATGTCCCATATGTCCCTAATGTCCAGGGCGTCCTAAATGTTCCATATGTCTTTAACGTCCCAGACGTCCCAGACGTCCTAGATGTCCCATATGTCCTTAACGTCCCAGACGTCCTAGATATCCCATATGTCCCATATGTCCCTAATGTCCCAGGCCTCCTAAATGTCCCATATGTCCTTAACGTCCCAGGCGTCTTAGATGTCCCATATGTCCCAAATGTCCCTTATGTCCCAGGCGTTCTAAATGTCCCATATGTCCTAAACGTTCCAGACGTCCCAGACGTCTTAGATGTCCCAAATGTCCTTAACGTCCCAGACGTCCCAGATGACCCATATGTCCCATATGTTTCTAATGTCCCAAGCGTCCTAGATGTTCCATATGTCCCTAACGTCCCAGACGTCCCAGATGTCCTAGATGTCCCATATGTCCTTAACGTCCCAGACGTCCTAGATGTCCCATATGTCCTTAACGTCCCAGACGTCCCAAATGTCCCTTATGTCCCTAATGTCCCAGGCGTCCTAAATGTCCCATATGTCCTTAATGTCCTAGACGTCCTAGATGCCCTAGATGTCCAGTATGTCATTAACGTCCCAGACGTCACAGATGTCCCATATCTCCCTAACGTCCCAGACGTTCCAGATGTCCCTTATGTCCCTAATGTCCCAGGCGTCCTAGATGTCCCATATGTCCTTAACGTCCCAGACGTCCCAAATGTCCCTTATGTCCCTAATGTCCCAGGCGTCCTAAATGTCCCATATGTCCCTAACGTCCCAGACGTATCAGATGTCCTAGATGTCCCATATGTCCTTAACGTCCCAGACGTCACAGATGTCCCATATGTCCCTAACGTCCCAGACGTTCCAGATGTCCCTTATGTCCTTAATATCCCAGGCGTAGTAAATGTCCCATATGTCCTTAACGTCCCAGACGTCCCAGACGCCCTAGATGTCTCATATGTCCTTAACGTCCCAGACGTCCTAGATGTCCCATATGTCCTTAACGTCCCAGACGTCCCAGATGTCCCATATGTAACTAACGTCCCAGACGTCCCAGATGACCCATATGTCCCATATGTCCCTGATGTCCCAGGCGTCCCAGATTTCCCATATGTCCCATATGTCCCTTATGTCCCAGGCGTCCTAAATGTCCCATATGTCCCTAACGTCCCAGACGTCTCAGACGTCCTAGATGTCCCATATGTCCCTAACGTCCCACACGTCCTAGATGTCCCATATGTCCCTAACGTCCCAGACGTCTCAGACGTCCTAGATGTCCCATATGTCCCTAACGTCCCACACGTCCTAGATGTCCCATATGTCCCTAACGTCCCAGGCGTCTCAGACGTCCTAGATGTCCTATATGTCCCTAACGTCCTAGACGTACCAGCTGTCCCACATGTTTCTAACGTCTCAGACGTCCCAGATGTCCCATATGTCCTTAACGTCCCAGACGTCCCTGATGTCCCATATGTCTCATATGTCCCTAATGTCCCAGGCGTCCCAGATGTCCCATATGTCCCACATGTCCCTAATGTCCCAGACGTTTTAAATGTCCCATATGTCCTTAACGTTTCAGACGTCCCAGACGTCCTAGATGTCCTATATGTCCTTAACGTCCCAGACGTCCCAGATGTCCCATATGCCCCTTTTGTCCCTAATGTCCCAGGCGCCCTAAATGTCCCATATGTCCCTAACGTCCCAGACGTCCCAGACGTCCTAGATGTCCCATATGTCCTTAACGTCCCAGACGTGCCAGATGTCCCATATGTCTCTAACGTCCCAAACGTCCCATATGTCTCATATGTTTCATATGTCCTTAATGTCCCAGGCGTCCCAGATGTCCCATATTTCCGTAACGTCCCAGGCGTCCTAGATGTCCCATATATCCTTAACGTCCCAGACGTCCCAGATATCCCATATGTCCTATATCTCCCTAACGTCCCAGACGTTCCAGATGTCCCATATGTCCCTAACGTCCCAGATGTTCCATATGTCCCTAACGTCCCAGACGTCCTAGATGTCTTATATGCCCCTAACGTCCCAGACGTCCCAGATCTCCCGTATGTCCCTAACGTCCCAGACGTCCTAGATGTCCCTTATATCCTTAACGTCCCAGACGTCCCAGATGTCCCATACGTCAATAACGTCCCAGACGTCCCAGATGTCCCATATGTCCCTAACGTCCCAGACGTCCTAAATGTCCCATATGTCCCTAACGTCCCAGACGTCCCAGATGTCCCATATGTCCTTAACGTCCCAGACGTCCCAGACGTCCTAAATGTCCCATATGCCCCTAATGTCCCAGACGTCCTAGATGTCCCATATATCCCTAACGTCCCAGACGTCTCAGACGTCCTAGATGTCCAATATGTCCCTAACGTCCCAGACGTCCTAGATGTCCCATATGTCCCTAACTTTCCAGACGTCTCGGACGTCCTAGATGTCCTATATGTCCCTAACGTCCTAGACGTACCAGATGTCCCATATGTTTCTAACGTCTCAGACGTCCCAGATGTCCCATATGTCCTTAACGTCCCAGACGTCCCAGATGTCCCATATGTCTCATATGTCCCTAATGTCCCAGGCGTCCCAGATGTCCCATATGTCCCATATGTCCCTAATGTCCCAGACGTTTTAAATGTCTCATATATCTATAACGTTTCAGACGTCCCAGACGTCCTAGATGTCCCATATGTCCTTAACGTCCCAGACGTCCCACATGTCCTTTATGTCCCATATGTCCCTAATGTCCCAGGCGCCCTAAATGTCCCATATGTCCTTAACGTCCCAGACGTCCCAGACGTCTTAAATGTCCCATATGTCCTTAACGTCCCAGACGGCCCAGATGTCCTATATGTCTCTAACGTCCCAGACGTCCCATATGTCCCATATGTCCCATATGTCCTTAATGTCCCAGGCGTCCCAGATGTCCCATATTTCCCTAACGTCCCAAACGTCCTAGATGTCCCATATATCCTTAACGTCCCAGACGTCCCAGATATCCCATATGTCCTATATCTCCCTAACGTCCCAGACGTCCCAGATGTCCCATATGTCCCTAACGTCCCAGATGTTCCATATGTCCCTAACGTCCCAGACGTCCTAGATGTCTTATATGCCCCTAACGTCCCAGACGTCCCAGATCTCCCATATGTTCCTAACGTCCCAGACGTCCGAGGTGTCCCTTATATCCTTAATGTCCCAGACGTCCCAGATGTCCCATATGTCAATAACGTCCCAGACGTCCCAGATGTAATATATGTCCCATATGTCCCTAATGTCCAGGGCGTCCTAAATGTCCCATATGTCCTTAACGTCCCAGACGTCCTAGACGTCCTAGATGTCCCATATGTCCTTAACGTCCCAGACGTCCCAGATATCCCATATGTCCCATATGTCCCTAATGTCCAGGGCGTCCTAAATGTCCCATATCTCCTTAACGTCCCAGACGTCCCAGACGTCCTAGATGTCCCAAATGTCCTTTACGTCCCAGACGTCCCAGATGTCCCATATGTTTCATATGTTTCTAATGTCCCAGGCCTCCTAAATGTCCCATATGTCCTTAACGTCCCAGGCGTCTTGGATGTCCCATATGTCCCAAATGTCCCTTATGTCCCAGGCGTTCTAAATGTCCCATATGTCCTAAACGTTCCAGACGTCCCAGACGTCTTAGATGTCCCAAATGTCCTTAACGTCCCAGACGTCCCAGATGACCCATATGTCCCATATGTTTCTAATGTCCCGAGCGTCCTAGATGTTCCATATGTCCCTAACGTCCCAGACGTCCCAGATGTCCTAGATGTCCCATATGTCCTTAACGTCCCAGACGTCCTAGATGTCCCATATGTCCTTAACGTCACAGACGTCCCAAATGTCCCTTATGTCCCTAATGTCCCAGGCGTCCTAAATGTCCCATATGTCCTTAATGTCCCAGACGTCCTAGATGCCCTAGATGTCCAATATGTCATTAACGTCCCAGACGTCACAGATGTCCCATATCTCCCTAACGTCCCAGACGTTCCAGATGTCCCTTATGTCCCTAATGTCCCAGGCGTCCTAGATGTCCCATATGTCCTTAACGTCCCAGACGTCCCAAATGTCCCTTATGTCCCTAATGTCCCAGGCGTCCTAAATGTCCCATATGTCCCTAACGTCCCAGACGTATCAGATGTCCTAGATGTCCCATATGTCCTTAACGTCCCAGACGTCACAGATGTCCCATATGTCCCTAACGTCCCAGACGTTCCAGATGTCCCTTATGTCCTTAATATCCCAGGCGTAGTAAATGTCCCATATGTCCTTAACGTCCCAGACGTCCCAGACGCCCTAGATGTCTCATATGTCCTTAACGTCCCAGACGTCCTAGATGTCCCATATGTCCTTAACGTCCCAGACGTCCCAGATGTCCCATATGTAACTAACGTCCCAGACGTCCCAGATGACCCATATGTCCCATATGTCCCAGGCGTCCTAAATGTCCCATATGTCCTTAATGTCCCAGACGTCCTAGATGCCCTAGATGTCCAATATGTCATTAACGTCCCAGACGTCACAGATGTCCCATATCTCCCTAACGTCCCAGACGTTCCAGATGTCCCTTATGTCCCTAATGTCCCAGGCGTCCTAGATGTCCCATATGTCCTTAACGTCCCAGACGTCCCAAATGTCCCTTATGTCCCTAATGTCCCAGGCGTCCTAAATGTCCCATATGTCCTTAATGTCCCAGACGTCCTAGATGCCCTAGATGTCCAATATGTCATTAACGTCCCAGACGTCACAGATGTCCCATATCTCCCTAACGTCCCAGACGTTCCAGATGTCCCTTATGTCCCTAATGTCCCAGGCGTCCTAGATGTCCCATATGTCCTTAACGTCCCAGACGTCCCAAATGTCCCTTATGTCCCTAATGTCCCAGGCGTCCTAAATGTCCCATATGTCCCTAACGTCCCAGACGTATCAGATGTCCTAGATGTCCCATATGTCCTTAACGTCCCAGACGTCACAGATGTCCCATATGTCCCTAACGTCCCAGACGTTCCAGATGTCCCTTATGTCCTTAATATCCCAGGCGTAGTAAATGTCCCATATGTCCTTAACGTCCCAGACGTCCCAGACGCCCTAGATGTCTCATATGTCCTTAACGTCCCAGACGTCCTAGATGTCCCATATGTCCTTAACGTCCCAGACGTCCCAGATGTCCCATATGTAACTAACGTCCCAGACGTCCCAGATGACCCATATGTCCCATATGTCCCTGATGTCCCAGGCGTCCCAGATTTCCCATATGTCCCATATGTCCCTTATGTCCCAGGCGTCCTAAATGTCCCATATGTCCCTAACGTCCCAGACGTCTCAGACGTCCTAGATGTCCCATATGTCCCTAACGTCCCACACGTCCTAGATGTCCCATATGTCCCTAACGTCCCAGACGTCTCAGACGTCCTAGATGTCCCATATGTCCCTAACGTCCCACACGTCCTAGATGTCCCATATGTCCCTAACGTCCCAGGCGTCTCAGACGTCCTAGATGTCCTATATGTCCCTAACGTCCTAGACGTACCAGCTGTCCCACATGTTTCTAACGTCTCAGACGTCCCAGATGTCCCATATGTCCTTAACGTCCCAGACGTCCCTGATGTCCCATATGTCTCATATGTCCCTAATGTCCCAGGCGTCCCAGATGTCCCATATGTCCCACATGTCCCTAATGTCCCAGACGTTTTAAATGTCCCATATGTCCTTAACGTTTCAGACGTCCCAGACGTCCTAGATGTCCTATATGTCCTTAACGTCCCAGACGTCCCAGATGTCCCATATGCCCCTTTTGTCCCTAATGTCCCAGGTGCCCTAAATGTCCCATATGTCCCTAACGTCCCAGACGTCCCAGACGTCCTAGATGTCCCATATGTCCTTAACGTCCCAGACGTGCCAGATGTCCCATATGTCTCTAACGTCCCAGGCGTCCTAAATGTCCCATATGTCCTTAATGTCCCAGACGTCCTAGATGCCCTAGATGTCCAATATGTCATTAACGTCCCAGACGTCACAGATGTCCCATATCTCCCTAACGTCCCAGACGTTCCAGATGTCCCTTATGTCCCTAATGTCCCAGGCGTCCTAGATGTCCCATATGTCCTTAACGTCCCAGACGTCCCAAATGTCCCTTATGTCCCTAATGTCCCAGGCGTCCTAAATGTCCCATATGTCCTTAATGTCCCAGACGTCCTAGATGCCCTAGATGTCCAATATGTCATTAACGTCCCAGACGTCACAGATGTCCCATATCTCCCTAACGTCCCAGACGTTCCAGATGTCCCTTATGTCCCTAATGTCCCAGGCGTCCTAGATGTCCCATATGTCCTTAACGTCCCAGACGTCCCAAATGTCCCTTATGTCCCTAATGTCCCAGGCGTCCTAAATGTCCCATATGTCCCTAACGTCCCAGACGTATCAGATGTCCTAGATGTCCCATATGTCCTTAACGTCCCAGACGTCACAGATGTCCCATATGTCCCTAACGTCCCAGACGTTCCAGATGTCCCTTATGTCCTTAATATCCCAGGCGTAGTAAATGTCCCATATGTCCTTAACGTCCCAGACGTCCCAGACGCCCTAGATGTCTCATATGTCCTTAACGTCCCAGACGTCCTAGATGTCCCATATGTCCTTAACGTCCCAGACGTTCCAGATGTCCCATATGTAACTAACGTCCCAGACGTCCCAGATGACCCATATGTCCCATATGTCCCTGATGTCCCAGGCGTCCCAGATTTCCCATATGTCCCATATGTCCCTTATGTCCCAGGCGTCCTAAATGTCCCATATGTCCCTAACGTCCCAGACGTCTCAGACGTCCTAGATGTCCCATATGTCCCTAACGTCCCACACGTCCTAGATGTCCCATATGTCCCTAACGTCCCAGACGTCTCAGACGTCCTAGATGTCCCATATGTCCCTAACGTCCCACACGTCCTAGATGTCCCATATGTCCCTAACGTCCCAGGCGTCTCAGACGTCCTAGATGTCCTATATGTCCCTAACGTCCTAGACGTACCAGCTGTCCCACATGTTTCTAACGTCTCAGACGTCCCAGATGTCCCATATGTCCTTAACGTCCCAGACGTCCCTGATGTCCCATATGTCTCATATGTCCCTAATGTCCCAGGCGTCCCAGATGTCCCATATGTCCCACATGTCCCTAATGTCCCAGACGTTTTAAATGTCCCATATGTCCTTAACGTTTCAGACGTCCCAGACGTCCTAGATGTCCTATATGTCCTTAACGTCCCAGACGTCCCAGATGTCCCATATGCCCCTTTTGTCCCTAATGTCCCAGGTGCCCTAAATGTCCCATATGTCCCTAACGTCCCAGACGTCCCAGACGTCCTAGATGTCCCATATGTCCTTAACGTCCCAGACGTGCCAGATGTCCCATATGTCTCTAACGTCCCAAACGTCCCATATGTCTCATATGTTTCATATGTCCTTAATGTCCCAGGCGTCCCAGATGTCCCATATTTCCGTAACGTCCCAGACGTCCTAGATGTCCCATATATCCTTAACGTCCCAGACGTCCCAGATATCCCATATGTCCTATATCTCCCTAACGTCCCAGACGTTCCAGATGTCCCATATGTCCCTAACGTCCCAGATGTTCCATATGTCCCTAACGTCCCAGACGTCCTAGATGTCTTATATGCCCCTAACGTCCCAGACGTCCCAGATCTCCCGTATGTCCCTAACGTCCCAGACGTCCTAGATGTCCCTTATATCCTTAACGTCCCAGACGTCCCAGATGTCCCATACGTCAATAACGTCCCAGACGTCCCAGATGTCCCATATGTCCCTAACGTCCCAGACGTCCTAAATGTCCCATATGTCCCTAACGTCCCAGACGTCCCAGATGTCCCATATGTCCTTAACGTCCCAGACGTCCCAGACGTCCTAAATGTCCCATATGTCCCTAATGTCCCAGACGTCCTAGATGTCCCATATATCCCTAACGTCCCAGACGTCTCAGACGTCCTAGATGTCCCATATGTCCCTAACGTCACAGACGTCCTAGATGTCCCATATGTCCCTAACTTTCCAGACGTCTCGGACGTCCTAGATGTCCTATATGTCCCTAACGTCCTAGACGTACCAGATGTCCCATATGTTTCTAACGTCTCAGACGTCCCAGATGTCCCATATGTCCTTAACGTCCCAGACGTCCCAGATGTCCCATATGTCTCATATGTCCCTAATGTCCCAGGCGTCCCAGATGTCCCATATGTCCCATATGTCCCTAATGTCCCAGACGCCCTAAATGTCCCATATGTCCTTAACGTCCCAGACGTCCCAGACGTCTTAAATGTCCCATATGTCCTTAACGTCCCAGACGGCCCAGATGTCCTATATGTCTCTAACGTCCCAGACGTCCCATATGTCCCATATGTCCCATATGTCCCTAATGTCCCAGGCGCCCTAAATGTCCCATATGTCCTTAACGTCCCAGACGTCCCAGACGTCTTAAATGTCCCATATGTCCTTAACGTCCCAGACGTCCCAGATGTCCTTTATGTCCCATATGTCCCTAATGTCCCAGGCGCCCTAAATGTCCCATATGTCCTTAACGTCCCAGACGTCCCAGACGTCTTAAATGTCCCATATGTCCTTAACGTCCCAGACGTCCCAGATGTCCTTTATGTCCCATATGTCCCTAATGTCCCAGGCGCCCTAAATGTCCCATATGTCCTTAACGTCCCAGACGTCCCAGACGTCTTAAATGTCCCATATGTCCTTAACGTCCCAGACGGCCCAGATGTCCTATATGTCTCTAACGTCCCAGACGTCCCAGATGTCCTTTATGTCCCATATGTCCCTAATGTCCCAGGCGCCCTAAATGTCCCATATGTCCTTAACGTCCCAGACGTCCCAGACGTCTTAAATGTCCCATATGTCCTTAACGTCCCAGACGTCCCAGATGTCCTAGATGTCCCATATGTCCTTAACGTCCCAGACGTCCCAGATGTCCTTTATGTCCCATATGTCCCTAATGTCCCAGGCGCCCTAAATGTCCCATATGTCCTTAACGTCCCAGACGTCCCAGATGTCCTTTATGTCCCATATGTCCCTAATGTCCCAGGCGCCCTAAATGTCCCATATGTCCTTAACGTCCCAGACGTCCCAGACGTCTTAAATGTCCCATATGTCCTTAACGTCCCAGACGGCCCAGATGTCCTATATGTCTCTAACGTCCCAGACGTCCCATATGTCCCATATGTCCCATATGTCCTTAATGTCCCAGGCGTCCCAGATGTCCCATATTTCCCTAACGTCCCAAACGTCCTAGATGTCCCATATATCCTTAACGTCCCAGACGTCCCAGATATCCCATATGTCCTATATCTCCCTAACGTCCCAGACGTCCCAGATGTCCCATATGTCCCTAACGTCCCAGATGTTCCATATGTCCCTAACGTCCCAGACGTCCTAGATGTCTTATATGCCCCTAACGTCCCAGACGTCCCAGATCTCCCATATGTTCCTAACGTCCCAGACGTCCTAGGTGTCCCTTATATCCTTAATGTCCCAGACGTCCCAGATGTCCCATATGTCAATAACGTCCCAGACGTCCCAGATGTAATATATGTCCCATATGTCCCTAATGTCCAGGGCGTCCTAAATGTCCCATATGTCCTTAACGTCCCAGACGTCCTAGACGTCTTAGATGTCCCATATGTCCTTAACGTCCCAGACGTCCCAGATATCCCATATGTCCCATATGTCCCTAATGTCCAGGGCGTCCTAAATGTCCCATATCTCCTTAACGTTCCAGACGTCCCAGACGTCCTAGATGTCCCAAATGTCCTTAACGTTCCAGACGTCCCAGATGTCCCATATGTTTCATATGTTTCTAATGTCCCAGGCGTCCTAGATGTTCCATATGTCCCTAACGTCCCAGACGTCCCAGATGTCCTAGATGTCCCATATCTCCTTAACGTCCCAGACGTCCCAGATGTCCCATATGTCCCTAACGTCCCAGACGTCCCAGATGTCCCATATGTCCCTAATATCCCAGGCGTAGTAAATGTCCCATATGTCCTTAACGTCCCAGACGTCCCAGACGCCCTAGATGTCCCATATGTCCATAACATCCCAGACGTCCCAGACGTCCTAGATGTCCCATATGTCCTTAACGTCCCAGACGTCCCAGATGTCCCATATGTCCCTAGCATCCCAGACGTCCCAGATGTCCCATATGTCCTTAACGTCCCAGACGTCCCAGATGTCCCATATGTAACTAACGTCCCAGACGTCCCAGTTGTCCCATTGGTCCCATATGTCCCTAATGTCCCAGGCGTCCCAGATGTCCCATATGTCCTATATGTCCCTAATGTCCCAGGCGTCCTAAATGTCCCATATGTCCTTAACGTCCCAGACGTCCCAGACGTCCTAGATGTCCCATATGTCCTTAACGTCCCAGACGTCCCAGATTTACCATATGTCCCTAACGTCCCAGACGTCCCAGATGTCCCATATGTCCCATATGTCCCTAATGTCCCAGACGTCCTAGATGTCCCATATATCCTTAACGTCCCAGACGTCCCAGTATATCCCATATGTCCTATACCTCCCTAACGTCCCAGACGTCCCAGATGTCCCGTATGTCCCTAACGTCCCAGATGTTCCATATGTCCCTAAAGTCCCAGACGTCCTAGATGTCTTATATGTCCCTAACGTCCCAGACGTCCCAGATCTCCCATATATCCCTGACGTCCCAGACGTGCTAGATGTCCCTTATATCCTTAACGGCCCAGACGTCCCAGATGTCCCATATGCCAATAACGTCCCAGACGTCCCAGATGTCCTATATGTCCCATATGTCCCTAATGTCCCAGGCGTCCCAGACCTCCCATATGTCCCATATGTCCCTAACGTCCAGGGCGTCCTAAATGTCCAATATTTCCTTAACGTCCCAGACGTCCGAGACGTCCTAGATGTCCCATATGTCCTAAACGTCCCAGACGTCCCAGATGTCCCATATGTCCGTAACGTCCCAGACGTACCAGATGTTCAATGTGTCCCATATGTCCCTAATGTCCCAGGCCTCCTAAATGTCCCATATGTCCTTAACGTCCCAGGCGTCCCAGATGTCCCATATGTCCGTATCGTCCCAGACGTTCCAGATGTTCAATGTGTCCCATATGTCCCTAATGTCCCAGGCGTCCCAGATGTCCCATATGTCCCAAATGTCCCTAATGTCCCAGACGTCCTAAATGTCCCATATGTCCTTAACGTTCCAGACGTCCCAGACGTCTGAGGTGTCCCAAATGTCCTTAACGTCCCAGATGTCCCATATGTCCCATATGTTTCTAATGTCCCAGGCGTCCTAGATGTTCCATATGTCCCTAACGTCCCAGACGTCCCAGATGTCCTATATGTCCCATATGTCCTTAACGTCCCAGACGTCCCAGATGTCCCATATGTCCTTAACGTCGCAGACGTCCCAAATGTCCCATATGTCCCTAATGTCCCAGGCGTCCTAAATGTCCCATATGTCCTTAACGTCCCAGACGCCCCAGACGCCCTAGATGTCCCATATGTCTCATATGTCCCTAATGTCCGAGGCGTCCCAGATGTCCCATATGTCCCATGTGTCTCATATGTCCCTAATGTCCGAGGCGTCCCAGATGTCCCATATGTCCCATATGTCCCTAATGTCCCAGGCGTCCTAAATGTCCCATATGTCCTTAAAGTCCCAGACGTCCCAGACGTCCTAAATGTCCCATATGTCCTTAAAGTCCCAGACGTCCCAGATGTCCCATATGTCCCATGTGTCCCTAATGACCCAGGCGTCCTAGATGTTCCATATGTCCTTAACGCCCAAGACGTCCTAAATGTCCCATATGTCCCTAACGTCCCAGACGTCCCAGCTGTCCCGTATGTCCCTAACGCCCCTGACGTCCCAGACGTCCGAGATGTCCTATATGTCCTTAACGTTCCAGACGTCCCAGATGAGCCATATGTCCCTAACGTCCCAGACGTCCCAGATGTCCCAAAGGTCTTATATATCCTTAATGTCCCAGGCGTATTAGATGTCCCATATGTCCCATATGTCCCTAATGTGCCAGGCGTCCTAAATGGCCCATATGTCTTTAACGTCCCGGACGTCCCAGACGTCCTAGATGTCCCATATGTCCTTAACGTCCCAGACGTCCCAGATGTCCCATATGTCCCTAACGTCCCAGACGTCCCAGATGTCCCATATGTCCCATATGTCCCTAATGTCCCTAATGTCCCAGGCGTCCTACAAATTCCATATGTCCCTAACGTCCCAGACGTCCCAGACGTCCTAAATGTCCGATATGTCCCTAACGTCCCAGACGTCTCAGACGTCCTAGATGTCCTATATGTCCCTAACGTCCCAGACGTCTCAGACGTCCTAAATGTCCCAGACGTCCCATATGTCCTTAACGTCCCAGACGTCCCAGACGTCCTAAATGTCCCATATGTCTTTAATGTCCCAGACGTCCTACATGTCCCATATGTCCCTAACGTCCCAGACGTCTCAGACGTCCTAGATGTCCTATATGTCCCTAACGTCCCAGACGTCCCAGATGTCCCATTAGTCCCTAACGTCTCAGACGTCCCAGATGTCCCATATGTCCTTAACGTCCCAGATGTCCCATATGTAACTAACGTCCCAGACGTCCCAGATGTCCCATATGTCCCATATGTCCCTAATGTCCCAGGCGTCCCAGATGTCCCATGTCCCATATGTCCCTAATGTCCCAGGCGTCCTAAATGTCCCATATGTCCTTAACGTCCCAGACGTCCCAGACGTCCTAGATGTCCCATATGTCCTTAACGTCCCAGACGTCCCAGATTTACCATATGTCCCTAACGTCCCAGACGTCCCAGATGTCCCATATATTTTATATATCCCTAATGTCCCAGACGTCCTAGATGTCCTATATATCCTTAACGTCCCAGACGTCCCAGTATATCCCATATGTCCTATACCTCCCTAACGTCCCAGACGTCCCAGATGTCCCATATGTCCCTAACGTCCCAGATGTTCCATATGTCCCTAAAGTCCCAGACGTCCTAGATGTCTTATATGTCCCTAACGTCCCAGACGTCCCAGATCTCCCATATGTCCCTAACGTCCCAGACGTGCTAGATGTCCCTTATATCCTTAACGTCCCAGACGTCCCATATGTCCCTAATGTCCGAGCGTACCAGATGTCCCATATGTCCCTAATGTCCCAGGCGTCCTAAATGTCCCATATGTCTTTAACGTCCCAAACGTCCCAGACTTCCTAGATGTCCAATATGTCCTTAAAGTCCCAGACGTCCCAGATGTCCCATATGTCTCATGTGTCCCTAATGACCCAGGCGTCCTAGATGTTCCATATGTCCCTAACGTCCAAAACGTCCTAAATGTCCCATATGTCCCTAACGTTGTAGAAGTCCCAGCTGTCCCGTATGTACCTAACGTCCCTGACGTCCCAGATGTCCTAGATGTCCCATATGTCCCTAACGTCCCAGACGTCCCAGATGTCCCATATGTCCCACATGTCCCTAATGTCCCAGGCATCCCAGATGGCGCATATGTCCCATATGTCCCTAATGTCCCAGGCGTCCTAAATGTCCCATATGTCTTTAACGTCCCAAACGTCCCAGACTTCCTAGATGTCCAATATGTCCTTAAAGTCCCAGACGTCCCAGATGTCCCATATGTCTCATGTGTCCCTAATGACCCAGGCGTCCTAGATGTTCCATATGTCCCTAACGTCCAAAACGTCCTAAATGTCCCATATGTCCCTAACGTTGTAGAAGTCCCAGCTGTCCCGTATGTACCTAACGTCCCAGACGTCCCAGACGCCCTAGATGTCCCATATGCCCTTAACGTCCCAGACGTCCCAGACGTCTCAAAAGTCCCATATTTTCCATATGTCCCTAATGTCCCAGGCGTCTCAGATGTCCCATATGTCCCATATGTCCCTAACGTCCTAGGCGTCCCAGACCTCCCATATGTCCCATATGTCCCTAACGTCCAGGGCGTCCTAAATGTCCAATATTTCCTTAACGTCCCAGACGTCCGAGACGTCCTAGATGTCCCATATGTCCTAAACGTCCCAGACGTCCCAGATGTCCCATATGTCCGTAACGTCCCAGACGTCCCAGATGTTCAATGTGTCCCATATGTCCCTAATGTCCCAGGCCTCCTAAATGTCCCATATGTCCTTAACGTCCCAGGCGTCCCAGATGTCCCATATGTCCGTATCGTCCCAGACGTTCCAGATGTTCAATGTGTCCCATATGTCCCTAATGTCCCAGGCGTCCCAGATGTCCCATATGTCCCAAATGTCCCTAATGTCCCAGGCGTCCTAAATGTCCCATATGTCCTTAACGTTCCAGACGTCCCAGACGTCTGAGGTGTCCCAAATGTCCTTAACGTCCCAGATGTCCCATATGTCCCATATGTTTCTAATGTCCCAGGCGTCCTAGATGTTCCATATGTCCCTAACGTCCCAGACGTCCCAGATGTCCTATATGTCCCATATGTCCTTAACGTCCCAGACGTCCCAGATGTCCCATATGTCCTTAACGTCCCAGACGTCCCAAATGTCCCATATGTCCCTAATGTCCCAGGCGTCCTAAATGTCCCATATGTCCTTAACGTCCCAGACGCCCCAGACGCCCTAGATGTCCCATATGTCTCATATGTCCCTAATGTCCGAGGCGTCCCAGATGTCCCATATGTCCCATGTGTCTCATATGTCCCTAATGTCCGAGGCGTCCCAGATGTCCCATATGTCCCATATGTCCCTAATGTCCCAGGCGTCCTAAATGTCCCATATGTCCTTAAAGTCCCAGACGTCCCAGACGTCCTAAATGTCCCATATGTCCTTAAAGTCCCAGACGTCCCAGATGTCCCATATGTCCCATGTGTCCCTAATGACCCAGGCGTCCTAGATTTTCCATATGTCCTTAACGCCCAAGACGTCCTAAATGTCCCATATGTCCCTAACGTCCCAGACGTCCCAGCTGTCCCGTATGTCCCTAACGCCCCTGACGTCCCAGACGTCCGAGATGTCCTATATGTCCTTAACGTCCCAGACGTCCCAGATGAGCCATATGTCCCTAACGTCCCAGACGTCCCAGATGTCCCAAAGGTCTTATATATCCTTAATGTCCCAGGCGTATTAGATGTCCCATATGTCCCATATGTCCCTAATGTGCCAGGCGTCCTAAATGGCCCATATGTCTTTAACGTCCCGGACGTCCCAGACGTCCTAGATGTCCCATATGTCCTTAACGTCCCAGACGTCCCAGATGTCCCATATGTCCCTAACGTCCCAGACGTCCCAGATGTCCCATATGTCCCATATGTCCCTAATGTCCCTAATGTCCCAGGCGTCCTACAAATTCCATATGTCCCTAACGTCCCAGACGTCCCAGACGTCCTAAATGTCCGATATGTCCCTAACGTCCCAGACGTCTCAGACGTCCTAAATGTCCTATATGTCCCTAACGTCCCAGACGTCTCAGACGTCCTAAATGTCCCAGACGTCCCATATGTCCTTAACGTCCCAGACGTCCCAGACGTCCTAAATGTCCCATATGTCTTTAATGTCCCTAACGTCCTAGGCGTCCTAAATGTCGCATATGTCCATAACGTCCCAGACGTCCCAGACGCCCTAGATGTCCCATATGCCCTTAACGTCCCAGACGTCCCAGACGTCTCAAATGTCCCATATGTTCCATATGTCCCTAATGTCCCAGGCGTCTCAGATGTCCCATATGTCCCGTATGTCCCTAACGTCCCAGACGTCCGAGATGTCCTAGATGTCCCATATGTCTCTAACGTCACAGACGTCCTAAATGTCCTATATATTCCTAACGTCCCAGATGTCCCATATGTCCCTAAAGTCCCAGACGTCCCAGATGTCCCATATGTCCCTAACGTCCCAGACGTCCTAGATGTCCCACATGTCCTTAACGTCAGAGACATCCCAGATGACCCATATGTCCCTAACGTAACAGACGTCCCAGATGTCCCAAAGGTCTTATATATCCCTAATGTCCCAGGCGTATTAGATGTACCATATGTCCCATATGTCCCTAATGTGGCAGGCGTCCTAAATGTCCCATATGTCTTTAACGCCCCGGACGTCCCAGACGTCCTAAATGTCCCATATATCCTTAACGTCCCAGACGTCCCAGATGTCCCATATGTCCCATATGTCCCATATGTCCCATATGTCCCTAACGTCCCAGACCTCCCAGATGTCCCATATGTCCCATATGTCCCTAATGTCCCAGGCGTCCTAGATATTCCATATGTCCCTAACGTAACAGACGTCCTAAATGTCCCATATGTCCCTAACGTCCCAGACGTCCTAGATAACCCATATGTCCTTAACGTCCCAGACGTCCCAGACGCCCAAGATGTCCCATATGTCCCTAATGTCCCAGACGTCCTAGATGTCCCATATGTCCCTAACGTCCCAGACGTCTCAGACGTCCTAGATGTACCATATGTCCCTAACGTCACAGACGTCCTAGATGTCCCATATGTCCCTAACGTCCCAGACGTCTCATACGTCCTAGATGTCCTATATGTCCCTAACGTCGCAGACGTCCTAGATGTCCCATATGTCTCTAACGTCACAGATGTCCTAGATGTCCTATATGTACCTAACGTCCCAGATGTCCAATTTGTCCTTAAAGTCCCGGACGTCCCAGATGTCCCATATGTCTCTAACGTCCCAGACGTCCCAGACGTCCCAGATGTCTCAAAGGTCTTATATATCCCTAATGTCCCAGGAGTATTAGAGGTCCCATATGTCCCATATGTCCCTAATGTTCCAGGCGTCCTAAATGTCACATATGTCCTTAACGTCCCGGACGTCCCTGACGTCCTAGATGTCCCATATGTCCTTAACGTCCCAGACGTCCCAGATGTTCCATATGTCCCTAACGTCCCAGACGTCCCAGATGTCCCATATGTCCCATATGTCCCTAATGTCCCAGGCGTCCTAGATATTCAATATGTCCCTAACGTCCCAGACGTCCTAAATGTCCCATATGTCCCTAACGTCCCAGACGTCCCAGATGTCCCATATGTCCTTAACGTCCCAGACGTCCCAGACGTCCTAAATGTCCCATATGTCCCTAATGTCCCAGACGTCCTAGATGTCCCATATGTCCCTAACGTCACAGACGTCTCAGACGTCTTAGATGTTTCATATGTCCCTAACGTCCCAGACGTCCTAGATGTCCCATATTTCCCTAACGTCTACGACTTCGCAGACGTCCTAGATGTCCTATATGTCCCTAACGTCCCAGACGTCCAAGATGTACCATATGTTTCTAACGTCTCAGACGTCCCAGATGTCCCATATGTCCTTAACGTCCCAGACGTCCCAGATGTCCCATATGTCTCATATGTCCCATATGTCCCTAATGTCCCAGACGTTTTAAATGTCCCATATGTCCTTAACGTTTCAGACGTCCCAGGCGTCCCAGATGTCCCATATGTCCCATATGTCCCTAATGTCCCAGACGTTTTAAATGTCCCATATGTCCTTAACGTTTCAGACGTCCCAGACGTCCTAGATGTCCCATATGTCCTTAACGTCCCAGACGTCCCAGGTATCCCATATGTCCCATATGTCCCTAATGTCCAAGGCGCCCTAAATGTCCCAGATGTCCCATATGTCTCTAACGTCCCAGACGTCCCATATGTTCCATATGTCCCATATGTCTTTAATGTCCCAGACGTTTTAAATGTCCCATATGTCCTTAACGTTTCAGACGTCCCAGACGTCCTAGATGTCTCATATGTCCTTAACGTCCCAGACGTCCCAGGCGTCCCAGATGTCCCATATGTCCCTAACGTCCCAGACGTCCTAGATGTCCCATATATCCTTAACGTCCCAGACGTCCCAGATATCCCATATGTCCTATACCTCCCTAACGTCCCAGACGTCCCAGATGTCCCATATGTCCCTCACGTCCCAGATGTTCCATATGTCCCTAACGTCCCAGACGTAATAGATGTCTTATATGTCCCTAACGTCCCAGTTGTCCCAGATCTCCCATATGTCCCTAACGACCCAGACTTCCTAGATGTCCCTTATATCCTTAACGTCCCAGACGTCCCAGATGTCCCATATGTCAATAACGTCCCAGACGTCCCATATGTCCTATATGTCCCATATGTCTCTAATGTCCCAGGCGTCCCAGACCTCCCATATGTCCCATATGTCCCTAATGTCCAGGGCGTCCTAAATGTTCCATATGTCTTTAACGTCCCAGACGTCCCAGACGTCCTAGATGTCCCATATGTCCTTAACGTCCCAGACGTCCTAGATATCCCATATGTCCCATATGTCCCTAATGTCCCAGGCCTCCTAAATGTCCCATATGTCCTTAACGTCCCAGGCGTCTTAGATGTCCCATATGTCCCAAATGTCCCTTATGTCCCAGGCGTTCTAAATGTCCCATATGTCCTAAACGTTCCAGACGTCCCAGACGTCTTAGATGTCCCAAATGTCCTTAACGTCCCAGACGTCCCAGATGACCCATATGTCCCATATGTTTCTAATGTCCCAAGCGTCCTATATGTTCCATATGTCCCTAACGTCCCAGACGTCCCAGATGTCCTAGATGTCCCATATGTCCTTAACGTCCCAGACGTCCTAGATGTCCCATATGTCCTTAACGTCCCAGACGTCCCAAATGTCCCTTATGTCCCTAATGTCCCAGGCGTCCTAAATGTCCCATATGTCCTTAATGTCCCAGACGTCCTAGATGCCCTAGATGTCCAATATGTCATCAACGTCCCAGACGTCCCAGATGTCCCATATGTCCTTAACGTCCCAGACGTCACAGATGTCCCATATGTCCCTAACGTCCCAGACGTTCCAGATGTCCCATATGTCCTTAATATCCCAGGCGTAGTAAATGTCCCATATGTCCTTAACGTCCCAGACGTCCCAGACGCCCTAGATGTCCCATATGTCCTTAACGTCCCAGACGTCCTAGATGTCCCATATGTCCTTAACGTCCCAGACGTCCCAGATGTCCCATATGTAACTAACGTCCCAGACGTCCCAGATGTCCCATATGTCCCATATGTCCCTGATGTCCCAGGCGTCCCAGATTTCCCATATGTCCCATATGTCCCTTATGTCCCAGGCGTCCTAAATGTCCCATATGTCCCTAACGTCCCAGACGTCTCATACGTCCTAGATGTCCCATATGTCCCTAACGTCCCACACGTCCTAGATGTCCCATATGTCCCTAACGTCCCAGACGTCTCAGACGTCCTAGATGTCCCATATGTCCCTAACGTCCCACACGTCCTAGATGTCCCATATGTCCCTAACGTCCCAGGCGTCTCAGACGTCCTAGATGTCCTATATGTCCCTAACGTCCTAGACGTACCAGCTGTCCCACATGTTTCTAACGTCTCAGACGTCCCAGATGTCCCATATGTCCTTAACGTCCCAGACGTCCCAGATGTCCCATATGTCTCATATGTCCCTAATGTCCCAGGCGTCCCAGATGTCCCATATGTCCCACATGTCCCTAATGTCCCAGACGTTTTAAATGTCCCATATGTCCTTAACGTTTCAGACGTCCCAGAAGTCCTAGATGTCCTATATGTCCTTAACGTCCCAGACGTCCCAGATGTCCCATATGCCCCTTTTGTCCCTAATGTCCCAGGCGCCCTAAATGTCCCATATGTCCCTAACGTCCCAGACGTCCCAGACGTCCTAGATGTCCCATATGTCCTTAACGTCCCAGACGTGCCAGATGTCCCATATGTCTCTCACGTCCCAAACGTCCCATATGTCTCATATGTTTCATATGTCCTTAATGTCCCAGGCGTCCCAGATGTCCCATATTTCCGTAACGTCCCAGACGTCCTAGATGTCCCATATATCCTTAACGTCCCAGACGTCCCAGATATCCCATATGTCCTATATCTCCCTAACGTCCCAGACGTTCCAGATGTCCCATATGTCCCTAACGTCCCAGATTTTCCATATGTCCCATGTGTCCCTAATGTCATAGGCGTCCCAGATTTCCCATATGTCCCATGTGTCCCTAATGTCCAGGGCGTCCTAAATGTCCCATATGTCCTTAACGTCCCAGACGTTTTAGATGTCCCTTATATCCTTAACGTCCCAGACGTCCCAGATGTCCCATATGTCAATAACGTCCCAGACGTCCCAGATGTCCTATATGTCCCATATGTCCCTAATGTCCCAAGTGTCCCTGACCTCCCATATCTCCCATGTGTCCCTAATGTCCAGGGCGTCCTAAATGTCCCATATCTCCTTAACGTCCCAGACGTCACAAACGTCCTAGATGTGCCAAATGTCCTTAACGTCCCAGACGTCCCAGATGTCCCATATGTTTCATATGTTTCTAATGTCCCAGGCGTCCTAGATGTTCCATATGTCCCTAACGTCCCAGACGTCCCAGATGTCCTAGATGTCCCATATGTCCTTAACGTCCCAGACGTGCCAGATGTCCCATATGTCTCTAACGTCCCAAACGTCCCATATGTCTCATATGTTTCATATGTCCTTAATGTCCCAGGCGTCCCAGATGTCCCATATTTCCGTAACGTCCCAGACGTCCTAGATGTCCCATATATCCTTAACGTCCCAGACGTCCCAGATATCCCATATGTTCTATATCTCCCTAACGTCCCAGACGTCCCAGATCTCCCGTATGTCCCTAACGTCCCAGACGTCCTTGATGTCTTTTATATCCTTAACGTCCCAGACGTCCCAGATGTCCCATACGTCAATAACGTCCCAGACGTCCCAGATGTCCCATATGTCCCTAACGTCCCAGACGTCCTAAATGTCCCATATGTCCCTAACGTCCCAGACGTCCCAGATGTCCCATATGTCCTTAACGTCCCAGACGTCCCAGACGTCCTAAATGTCCCATATGTCCCTAATGTCCCAGACGTCCTAGATGTCCCATATATTTCTAACGTCCCAGACGTCTCAGACGTCCTAGATGTCCCATATGTCCCTAACGTCCCAGACGTCCTAGATGTCCCATATGTCCCTAACTTTCCAGACGTCTCGGACGTCCTAGATGTCCTATATGTCCCTAACGTCCTAGACGTACCAGATGTCCCATATGTTTCTAACGTCTCAGACGTCCCAGATGTCCCATATGTCCTTAACGTCCCAGACGTCCCAGATGTCCCATATGTCTCATATGTCCCTAATGTCCCAGGCGTCCCAGATGTCCCATATGTCCCATATGTCCCTAATGTCCCAGACGCTTTAAATGTCTCATATATCTATAACGTTTCAGACGTCCCAGACGTCCTAGATGTCCCATATGTCCTTAACGTCCCAGACGTCCCAGATGTCCTTTATGTCCCATATGTCCCTAATGTCCCAGGCGCCCTAAATGTCCCATATGTCCTTAACGTCCCAGACGTCCCAGACGTCTTAAATGTCCCATATGTCCTTAACGTCCCAGACGGCCCAGATGTCCTATATGTCTCTAACGTCCCAGACGTCCCATATGTCCCATATGTCCCATATGTCCTTAATGTCCCAGGCGTCCCAGATGTCCCATATTTCCCTAACGTCCCAAACGTCCTAGATGTCCCATATATCCTTAACGTCCCAGACGTCCCAGATATCCCATATGTCTTATATCTCCCTAACGTCCCAGACGTCCCAGATGTCCCATATGTCCCTAACGTCCCAGATGTTCCATATGTCCCTAACGTCCCAGACGTCCTAGATGTCTTATATGCCCCTAACGTCCCAGACGTCCCAGATCTCCCATATGTTCCTAACGTCCCAGACGTCCTAGGTGTCCCTTATATCCTTAATGTCCCAGACGTCCCAGATGTCCCATATGTCAATAACGTCCCAGACGTCCCAGATGTAATATATGTCCCATATGTCCCTAATGTCCAGGGCGTCCTAAATGTCCCATATGTCCTTAACGTCCCAGCCGTCCTAGACGTCCTAGATGTCCCATATGTCCTTAACGTCCCAGACGTCCCAGATATCCCATATGTCCCATATGTCCCTAATGTCCAGGGCGTCCTAAATGTCCCATATCTCCTTAACGTCCCAGACGTCCCAGACGTCCTAGATGTCCCAAATGTCCTTAACGTCCCAGACGTCCCAGATGTCCCATATGTTTCATATGTTTCTAATGTCCCAGGCGTCCTAGATGTTCCATATGTCCCTAACGTCCCAGACGTCCCAGATGTCCTAGATGTCCCATATCTCCTTAACGTCCCAGACGTCCCAGATGTCCCATATGTCCCTAACGTCCCAGACGTCCCAGATGTCTCATATGTCCCTAATATCCCAGGCGTAGTAAATGTCCCATATGTCCTTAACGTCCCAGACGTCCCAGACGCCCTAGATGTCCCATATGTCCATAACATCCCAGACGTCCCAGACGTCCTAGATGTCCCATATGTCCTTAACGTCCCAGACGTCCCAGATGTCCCATATGTCCCTAGCATCCCAGACGTCCCAGATGTCCCATATGTCCTTAACGTCCCAGACGTCCCAGATGTCCCATATGTAACTAACGTCCCAGACGTCCCAGTTGTCCCATTGGTCCCATATGTCCCTAATGTCCCAGGCGTCCCAGATGTCCCATATGTCCTATATGTCAATAATGTCCCAGGCGTCCTAAATGTCCCATATGTCCTTACCGTCCCAGACGTCCCAGACGTCCTAGATGTCCCATATGTCCTTAACGTCCCAGACGTCCCAGATTTACCATATGTCCCTAACGTCCCAGACGTCCCAGATGTCCCATATGTCCCATATGTCCCTAATGTCCCAGACGTCCTAGATGTCCCATATATCCTTAACGTCCCAGACGTCCCAGTATATCCCATATGTCCTATACCTCCCTAACGTCCCAGACGCCCCAGATGTCCCGTATGTCCCTAACGTCCCAGATGTTCCATATGTCCCTAAAGTCCCAGACGTCCTAGATGTCTTATATGTCCCTAACGTCCCAGACGTCCCAGATCTCCCATATATCCCTGACGTCCCAGACGTGCTAGATGTCCCTTATATCCTTAACGGCCCAGACGTCCCAGATGTCCCATATGCCAATAACGTCCCAGACGTCCCAGATGTCCTATATGTCCCATATGTCCCTAATGTCCCAGGCGTCCCAGACCTCCCATATGTCCCATATGTCCCTAACGTCCAGGGCGTCCTAAATGTCCAATATTTCCTTAACGTCCCAGACGTCCGAGACGTCCTAGATGTCCCATATGTCCTAAACGTCCCAGACGTCCCAGATGTCCCATATGTCCGTAACGTCCCAGACGTACCAGATGTTCAATGTGTCCCATATGTCCCTAATGTCCCAGGCCTCCTAAATGTCCCATATGTCCTTAACGTCCCAGGCGTCCCAGATGTCCCATATGTCCGTATCGTACCAGACGTTCCAGATGTTCAATGTGTCCCATATGTCCCTAATGTCCCAGGCGTCCCAGATGTCCCATATGTCCCAAATGTCCCTAATGTCCCAGGCGTCCTAAATGTCCCATATGTCCTTAACGTTCCAGACGTCCCAGACGTCTGAGGTGTCCCAAATGTCCTTAACGTCCCAGATGTCCCATATGTCCCATATGTTTCTAATGTCCCAGGCGTCCTAGATGTTCCATATGTCCCTAACGTCCCAGACGTCCCAGATGTCCTATATGTCCTATATGTCCTTAACGTCCCAGACGTCCCAGATGTCCCATATGTCCTTAACGTCCCAGACGTCCCAAATGTCCCATATGTCCCTAATGTCCCAGGCGTCCTAAATGTCCCATATGTCCTTAACGTCCCAGACGCCCCAGACGCCCTAGATGTCCCATATGTCTCATATGTCTCTAATGTCCGAGGCGTCCCAGATGTCCCATATGTCCCATGTGTCTCATATGTCCCTAATGTCCGAGGCGTCCCAGATGTCCCATATGTCCCATATGTCCCTAATGTCCCAGGCGTCCCAAATGTCCCATATGTCCTTAAAGTCCCAGACGTCCCAGACGTCCTAAATGTCCCATATGTCCTTAAAGTCCCAGACGTCCCAGATGTCCCATATGTCCCATGTGTCCCTAATGACCCAGGCGTCCTAGATGTTCCATATGTCCTTAACGCCCAAGACGTCCTAAATGTCCCATATGTCCCTAACGTCCCAGACGTCCCAGCTGTCCCGTATGTCCCTAACGCCCCTGACGTACCAGACGTCCGAGATGTCCTATATGTCCTTAACGTCCCAGACGTCCCAGATGAGCCATATGTCCCTAACGTCCCAGACGTCCCAGATGTCCCAAAGGTCTTATATATCCTTAATGTCCCAGGCGTATTAGATGTCCCATATGTCCCATATGTCCCTAATGTGCCAGGCGTCCTAAATGGCCCATATGTCTTTAACGTCCCGGACGTCCCAGACGTCCTAGATGTCCCATATGTCCTTAACGTCCCAGACGTCCCAGATGTCCCATATGTCCCTAACGTCCCAGACGTCCCAGATGTCCCATATGTCCCATATGTCCCTAATGTCCCTAATGTCCCAGGCGTCCTACAAATTCCATATGTCCCTAACGTCCCAGACGTCCCAGACGTCCTAAATGTCCGATATGTCCCTAACGTCCCAGACGTCTCAGACGTCCTAGATGTCCTATATGTCCCTAACGTCCCAGACGTCTCAGACGTCCTAAATGTCCCAGACGTCCCATATGTCCTTAACGTCCCAGACGTCCCAGACGTCCTAAATGTCCCATATGTCTTTAATGTCCCAGACGTCCTACATGTCCCATATGTCCCTAACGTCCCAGACGTCTCAGACGTCCTAGATGTCCTATATGTCCCTAACGTCCCAGACGTCCCAGATGTCCCATATGTCCCTAACGTCTCAGACGTCCCAGATGTCCCATATGTCCTTAACGTCCCAGATGTCCCATATGTAACTAACGTCCCAGACGTCCCAGATGTCCCATATGTCCCATATGTCCCTAATGTCCCAGGCGTCCCAGATGTCCCATGTCCCATATGTCCCTAATGTCCCAGGCGTCCTAAATGTCCCATATGTCCTTAACGTCCCAGACGTCCCAGACGTCCTAGATGTCCCATATGTCCTTAACGTCCCAGACGTCCCATATGTCCTTAACGTCCCAGACGTCCCAGACGTCCTAAATGTCCCATATGTCCTTAACGTCCCAGACGTCCCAGACGTCCTAGATGTCCCATATGTCCTTAACGTCCCAGACGTCCCAGATTTACCATATGTCCCTAACGTCCCAGACGTCCCAGATGTCCCATATGTTTTATATATCCCTAATGTCCCAGACGTCCTAGATGTCCTATATATCCTTAACGTCCCAGACGTCCCAGTATATCCCATATGTCCTATACCTCCTTAACGTCCCAGACGTCCCAGATGTCCCATATGTCCCTAACGTCCCAGATGTTCCATATGTCCCTAAAGTCCCAGACGTCCTAGATGTCTTATATGTCCCTAACGTCCCAGACGTCCCAGATCTCCCATATGTCCCTAACGTCCCAGACGTGCTAGATGTCCCTTATATCCTTAACGTCCCAGACGTCCCATATGTCCCTAATGTCCGAGCGTACCAGATGTCCCATATGTCCCTAATGTCCCAGGCGTCCTAAATGTCCCATATGTCTTTAACGTCCCAAACGTCCCAGACTTCCTAGATGTCCAATATGTCCTTAAAGTCCCAGACGTCCCAGATGTCCCATATGTCTCATGTGTCCCTAATGACCCAGGCGTCCTAGATGTTCCATATGTCCCTAACGTCCAAAACGTCCTAAATGTCCCATATGTCCCTAACGTTGTAGAGGTCCCAGCTGTCCCGTATGTACCTAACGTCCCTGACGTCCCAGATGTCCTGGATGTCCCATATGTCCCTAACGTCCCAGACGTCCCAGATGTCCCATATGTCCCACATGTCCCTAATGTCCCAGGCGTCCCAGATGGCGCATATGTCCCATATGTCCCTAATGTCCCAGGCGTCCTAAATGTCACATATGTCCATAACGTCCCAGACGTCCCAGACGCCCTAGATGTCCCATATGCCCTTAACGTCCCAGACGTCCCAGACGTCTCAAAAGTCCCATATTTTCCATATGTCCCTAATGTCCCAGGCGTCTCAGATGTCCCATATGTCCCATATGTCCCTAACGTCCTAGGCGTCCCAGACCTCCCATATGTCCCATATGTTCCTAACGTCCAGGGCGTCCTAAATGTCCAATATTTCCTTAACGTCCCAGACGTCCGAGACGTCCTAGATGTCCCATATGTCCTAAACGTCCCAGACGTCCCAGATGTCCCATATGTCCGTAACGTCCCAGACGTCCCAGGTGTTCAATGTGTCCCATATGTCCCTAACGTCCCAGACGTCCTAAATGTCCCATATGTCCCTAACGTCCCAGACGTCCCAGATGTCCCATATGTCCTTAACGTCCCAGACGTCCCAGACGTCCTAAATGTCCCATATGTCCCTAATGTCCCAGACGTCCTAGATGTCCCATATATCCCTAACGTCCCAGACGTCTCAGACGTCCTAGATGTCCCATATGTCCCTAACGTCCCAGACGTCCTAGATGTCCCATATGTCCCTAACTTTCCAGACGTCTCGGACGTCCTAGATGTCCTATATGTCCCTAACGTCCTAGACGTACCAGATGTCCCATATGTTTCTAACGTCTCAGACGTCCCAGATGTCCCATATGTCCTTAACGTCCCAGACGTCCCAGATGTCCCATATGTCTCATATGTCCCTAATGTCCCAGGCGTCCCAGATGTCCCATATGTCCCATATGTCCCTAATGTCCCAGACGTTTTAAATGTCTCATATATCTATAACGTTTCAGACGTCCCAGACGTCCTAGATGTCCCATATGTCCTTAACGTCCCAGACGTCCCATATGTCCTTTATGTCCCATATGTCCCTAATGTCCCAGGCGCCCTAAATGTCCCATATGTCCTTAACGTCCCAGACGTCCCAGACGTCTTAAATGTCCCATATGTCCTTAACGTCCCAGACGGCCCAGATGTCCTATATGTCTCTAACGTCCCAGACGTCCCATATGTCCCATATGTCCCATATGTCCTTAATGTCCCAGGCGTCCCAGATGTCCCATATTTCCCTAACGTCCCAAACGTCCTAGATGTCCCATATATCCTTAACGTCCCAGACGTCCCAGATATCCCATATGTCCTATATCTCCCATACGTCCCAGACGTCCCAGATGTCCCATATGTCCCTAACGTCCCAGATGTTCCTTATGTCCCTAACGTCCCAGACGTCCTAGATGTCTTATATGCCCCTAACGTCCCAGACGTCCCAGATCTCCCATATGTTCCTAACGTCCCAGACGTCCTAGGTGTCCCTTATATCCTTAATGTCCCAGACGTCCCAGATGTCCCATATGTCAATAACGTCCCAGACGTCCCAGATGTAATATATGTCCCATATGTCCCTAATGTCCAGGGCGTCCTAAATGTCCCATATGTCCTTAACGTCCCAGACGTCCTAGACGTCCTAGATGTCCCATATGTCCTTAACGTCCCAGACGTCCCAGATATCCCATATGTCCCATATGTCCCTAATGTCCAGGGCGTCCTAAATGTCCCATATCTCCTTAACGTCCCAGACGTCCCAGACGTCCTAGATGTCCCAAATGTCCTTAACGTCCCAGACGTCCCAGATGTCCCATATGTTTCATATGTTTCTAATGTCCCAGGCGTCCTAGATGTTCCATATGTCCCTAACGTCCCAGACGTCCCAGATGTCCTAGATGTCCCATATCTCCTTAACGTCCCAGACGTCCCAGATGTCCCATATGTCCCTAACGTCCCAGACGTCCCAGATGTCTCATATGTCCCTAATATCCCAGGCGTAGTAAATGTCCCATATGTCCTTAACGTCCCAGACGTCCCAGACGCCCTAGATGTCCCATATGTCCATAACATCCCAGACGTCCCAGACGTCCTAGATGTCCCATATGTCCTTAACGTCCCAGACGTCCCAAATGTCCCATATGTCCCTAGCATCCCAGACGTCCCAGATGTCCCATATGTCCTTAACGTCCCAGACGTCCCAGATGTCCCATATGTAACTAACGTCCCAGACGTCCCAGTTGTCCCATTGGTCCCATATGTCCCTAATGTCCCAGGCGTCCCAGATGTCCCATATGTCCTATATGTCCCTAATGTCCCAGGCGTCCTAAATGTCCCATATGTCCTTAACGTCCCAGACGTCCCAGACGTCCTAGATGTCCCATATGTCCTTAACGTCCCAGACGTCCCAGATTTACCATATGTCCCTAACGTCCCAGACGTCCCAGATGTCCCATATGTCCCATATGTCCCTAATGTACCAGACGTCCTAGATGTCCCATATATCCTTAACGTCCCAGACGTCCCAGTATATCCCATATGTCCTATACCTCCCTAACGTCCCAGACGTCCCAGATGTCCCGTATGTCCCTAACGTCCCAGATGTTCCATATGTCCCTAAAGTCCCATACGTCCTAGATGTCTTATATGTCCCTAACGTCCCAGACGTCCCAGATCTCCCATATATCCCTGACGTCCCAGACGTGCTAGATGTCCCTTATATCCTTAACGGCCCAGACGTCCCAGATGTCCCATATGCCAATAACGTCCCAGACGTCCCAGATGTCCTATATGTTCCATATGTCCCTAATGTCCCAGGCGTCCCAGACCTCCCATATGTCCCATATGTCCCTAACGTCCAGGGCGTCCTAAATGTCCAATATTTCCTTAACGTCCCAGACGTCCGAGACGTCTTAGATGTCCCATATGTCCTAAACGTCCCAGACGTCCCAGATGTCCCATATGTCCGTAACGTCCCAGACGTACCAGATGTTCAATGTGTCCCATATGTCCCTAATGTCCCAGGCCTCCTAAATGTCCCATATGTCCTTAACGTCCCAGGCGTCCCAGATGTCCCATATGTCCGTATCGTCCCAGACGTTCCAGATGTTCAATGTGTCCCATATGTCCCTAATGTCCCAGGCGTCCCAGATGTCCCATATGTCCCAAATGTCCCTAATGTCCCAGGCGTCCTAAATGTCCCATATGTCCTTAACGTTCCAGACGTCCCAGACGTCTGAGGTGTCCCAAATGTCCTTAACGTCCCAGATGTCCCATATGTCCCATATGTTTCTAATGTCCCAGGCGTCCTAGATGTTCCATATGTCCCTAACGTCCCAGACGTCCCAGATGTCCTATATGTCCCATATGTCCTTAACGTCCCAGACGTCCCAGATGTCCCATATGTCCTTAACGTCCCAGACGTCCCAAATGTCCCATATGTCCCTAATGTCCCAGGCGTCCTAAATGTCCCATATGTCCTTAACGTCCCAGACGCCCCAGACGCCCTAGATGTCCCATATGTCTCATATGTCTCTAATGTCCGAGGCGTCCCAGATGTCCCATATGTCCCATGTGTCTCATATGTCCCTAATGTCCGAGGCGTCCCAGATGTCCCATATGTCCCATATGTCCCTAATGTCCCAGGCGTCCTAAATGTCCCATATGTCCTTAAAGTCCCAGACGTCCCAGACGTCCTAAATGTCCCATATGTCCTTAAAGTCCCAGACGTCCCAGATGTCCCATATGTCCCATGTGTCCCTAATGACCCAGGCGTCCTAGATGTTCCATATGTCCTTAACGCCCAAGACGTCCTAAATGTCCCATATGTCCCTAACGTCCCAGACGTCCCAGCTGTCCCGTATGTCCCTAACGCCCCTGACGTCCCAGACGTCCGAGATGTCCTATATGTCCTTAACGTCCCAGACGTCCCAGATGAGCCATATGTCCCTAACGTCCCAGACGTCCCAGATGTCCCAAAGGTCTTATATATCCTTAATGTCCCAGGCGTATTAGATGTCCCATATGTCCCATATGTCCCTAATGTGCCAGGCGTCCTAAATGGCCCATATGTCTTTAACGTCCCGGACGTCCCAGACGTCCTAGATGTCCCATATGTCCTTAACGTCCCAGACGTCTCAGATGTCCCATATGTCCCTAACGTCCCAGACGTCCCAGATGTCCCATATGTCCCATATGTCCCTAATGTCCCTAATGTCCCAGGCGTCCTACAAATTCCATATGTCCCTAACGTCCCAGACGTCCCAGACGTCCTAAATGTCCGATATGTCCCTAACGTCCCAGACGTCTCAGACGTCCTAGATGTCCTATATGTCCCTAACGTCCCAGACGTCTCAGACGTCCTAAATGTCCCAGACGTCCCATATGTCCTTAACGTCCCAGACGTCCCAGACGTCCTAAATGTCCCATATGTCTTTAATGTCCCAGACGTCCTACATGTCCCATATGTCCCTAACGTCCCAGACGTCTCAGACGTCCTAGATGTCCTATATGTCCCTAACGTCCCAGACGTCCCAGATGTCCCATATGTCCCTAACGTCTCAGACGTCCCAGATGTCCCATATGTCCTTAACGTCCCAGATGTCCCATATGTAACTAACGTCCCAGACGTCCCAGATGTCCCATATGTCCCATATGTCCCTAATGTCCCAGGCGTCCCAGATGTCCCATGTCCCATATGTCCCTAATGTCCCAGGCGTCCTAAATGTCCCATATGTCCTTAACGTCCTAGACGTCCCAGACGTCCTAGATGTCCCATATGTCCTTAACGTCCCAGACGTCCCATATGTCCTTAACGTCCCAGACGTCCCAGACGTCCTAAATGTCCCATATGTCCTTAACGTCCCAGACGTCCCAGACGTCCTAGATGTCCCATATGTCCTTAACGTCCCAGACGTCCCAGGTTTACCATATGTCCCTAACGTCCCAGACGTCCCAGATGTCCCATATGTTTTATATATCCCTAATGTCCCAGACGTCCTAGATGTCCTATATATCCTTAACGTCCCAGACGTCCCAGTATATCCCATATGTCCTATACCTCCTTAACGTCCCAGACGTCCCAGATGTCCCATATGTCCCTAACGTCCCAGATGTTCCATATGTCCCTAAAGTCCCAGACGTCCTAGATGTCTTATATGTCCCTAACGTCCCAGACGTCCCAGATCTCCCATATGTCCCTAACGTCCCAAACGTGCTAGATGTCCCTTATATCCTTAACGTCCCAGACGTCCCATATGTCCCTAATGTCCGAGCGTACCAGATGTCCCAGGCGTCCTAAATGTCCCATATGTCTTTAACGTCCCAAACGTCCCAGACTTCCTAGATGTCCAATATGTCCTTAAAGTCCCAGACGTCCCAGATGTCCCATATGTCTCATGTGTCCCTAATGACCCAGGCGTCCTAGATGTTCCATATGTCCCTAACGTCCAAAACGTCCTAAATGTCCCATATGTCCCTAACGTTGTAGAGGTCCCAGCTGTCCCGTATGTACCTAACGTCCCTGACGTCCCAGATGTCCTAGATGTCCCATATGTCCCTAACGTCCCAGACGTCCCAGATGTCCCATATGTCCCACATGTCCCTAATGTCCCAGGCGTCCCAGATGGCGCATATGTCCCATATGTCCCTAACGTCCCAGGCGTCCTAAATGTCACATATGTCCATAACGTCCCAGACGTCCCAGACGCCTTAGATGTCCCATATGCCCTTAACGTCCCAGACGTCCCAGACGTCTCAAAAGTCCCATATTTTCCATATGTCCCTAATGTCCCAGGCGTCTCAGATGTCCCATATGTCCCATATGTCCCTAACGTCCTAGGCGTCCCAGACCTCCCATATGTCCCATATGTCCCTAACGTCCAGGGCGTCCTAAATGTCCAATATTTCCTTAACGTCCCAGACGTCCGAGACGTCCTAGATGTCCCATATGTCCTAAACGTCCCAGACGTCCCAGATGTCCCATATGTCCGTAACGTTCCAGACGTCCCAGATGTTCAATGTGTCCCATATGTCCCTAACGTCCCAGACGTCCTAAATGTCCCATATGTCCCTAACGTCCCAGACGTCCCAGATGTCCCATATGTCCTTAACGTCCCAGACGTCCCAGACGTCCTAAATGTCCCATATGTCCCTAATGTCCCAGACGTCCTAGATGTCCCATATATCCCTAACGTCCCAGACGTCGCAGACGTCCTAGATGTCCCATATGTCCCTAACGTCCCAGACGTCCTAGATGTCCCATATGTCCCTAACTTTCCAGACGTCTCGGACGTCCTAGATGTCCTATATGTCCCTAACGTCCTAGACGTACCAGATGTCCCATATGTTTCTAACGTCTCAGACGTCCCAGATGTCCCATATGTCCTTAACGTCCCAGACGTCCCAGATGTCCCATATGTCTCATATGTCCCTAATGTCCCAGGCGTCCCAGATGTCCCATATGTCCCATATGTCCCTAATGTCCCAGACGTTTTAAATGTCTCATATATCTATAACGTTTCAGACGTCCCAGACGTCCTAGATGTCCCATATGTCCTTAACGTCCCAGACGTCCCATATGTCCTTTATGTCCCATATGTCCCTAATGTCCCAGGCGCCCTAAATGTCCCATATGTCCTTAACGTCCCAGACGTCCCAGACGTCTTAAATGTCCCATATGTCCTTAACGTCCCAGACGGCCCAGATGTCCTATATGTCTCTAACGTCCCAGACGTCCCATATGTCCCATATGTCCCATATGTCCTTAATGTCCCAGGCGTCCCAGATGTCCCATATTTCCCTAACGTCCCAAACGTCCTAGATGTCCCATATATCCTTAACGTCCCAGACGTCCCAGATATCCCATATGTCCTATATCTCCCTAACGTCCCAGACGTCCTAGATGTCCCATATGTCCCTAACGTCCCAGATGTTCCATATGTCCCTAACGTCCCAGACGTCCTAGATGTCTTATATGCCCCTAACGTCCCAGACGTCCCAGATCTCCCATATGTTCCTAACGTCCCAGACGTCCTAGGTGTCCCTTATATCTTTAATGTCCCAGACGTCCCAGATGTCCCATATGTCAATAACGTCCCAGACGTCCCAGATGTAATATATGTCCCATATGTCCCTAATGTCCAGGGCGTCCTAAATGTCCCATATGTCCTTAACGTCCCAGACGTCCTAGACGTCCTAGATGTCCCATATGTCCTTAACGTCCCAGACGTCCCAGATATCCCATATGTCCCATATGTCCCTAATGTCCAGAGCGTCCTAAATGTCCCATATCTCCTTAACGTCCCAGACGTCCCAGACGTCCCTAGATGTCCCAAATGTCCTTAACGTCCCAGACGTCCCAGATGTCCCATATGTTTCATATGTTTCTAATGTCCCAGGCGTCCTAGATGTTCCATATGTCCCTAACGTCCCAGACGTCCCAGATGTCCTAGATGTCCCATATCTCCTTAACGTCCCAGACGTCCCAGATGTCCCATATGTCCCTAACGTCCCAGACGTCCCAGATGTCTCATATGTCCCTAATATCCCAGGCGTAGTAAATGTCCCATATGTCCTTAACGTCCCAGACGTCCCAGACGCCCTAGATGTCCCATATGTCCATAACATCCCAGACGTCCCAGACGTCCTAGATGTCCCATATGTCCTTAACGTCCCAGACGTCCCAGATGTCCCATATGTCCCTAGCATCCCAGACGTCCCAGATGTCCCATATGTCCTTAACGTCCCAGACGTCCCAGATGTCCCATATGTAACTAACGTCCCAGACGTCCCAGTTGTCCCATTGGTTCCATATGTCCCTAATGTCCCAGGCGTCCCAGATGTCCCATATGTCCTATATGTCCCTAATGTCCCAGGCGTCCTAAATGTCCCATATGTCCTTAACGTCCCAGACGTCCCAGACGTCCTAGATGTCACATATGTCCTTAACGTCCCAGACGTCCCAGATTTACCATATGTCCCTAACGTCCCAGACGTCCCAGATGTCCCATATGTCCCATATGTCCCTAATGTCCCAGACGTCCTAGATGTCCCATATATCCTTAACGTCCCAGACGTCCCAGTATATCCCATATGTCCTATACCTCCCTAACGTCCCAGACGTCCCAGATGTCCCGTATGTCCCTAACGTCCCAGATGTTCCATATGTCCCTAAAGTCCCAGACGTACTAGATGTCTTATATGTCCCTAACGTCCCAGACGTCCCAGATCTCCCATATATCCCTGACGTCCCAGACGTGCTAGATGTCCCTTATATCCTTAACGGCCCAGACGTCCCAGATGTCCCATATGCCAATAACGTCCCAGACGTCCCAGATGTCCTATATGTCCCATATGTCCCTAATGTCCCAGGCGTCCCAGACCTCCCATATGTCCCATATGTCCCTAACGTCCAGGGCGTCCTAAATGTCCAATATTTCCTTAACGTCCCAGACGTCCGAGACGTCCTAGATGTCCCATATGTCCTAAACGTCCCAGACGTCCCAGATGTCCCATATGTCCGTAACGTCCCAGACGTACCAGATGTTCAATGTGTCCCATATGTCCCTAATGTCCCAGGCCTCCTAAATGTCCCATATGTCCTTAACGTCCCAGGCGTCCCAGATGTCCCATATGGTCCGTATCGTCCCAGACGTACCAGATGTTCAATGTGTCCCATATGTCCCTAATGTCCCAGGCCTCCTAAATGTCCCATATGTCCCTAATGTCCCAGGCGTCCCAGATGTCCCATATGTCCCAAATGTCCCTAATGTCCCAGGCGTCCTAAATGTCCCATATGTCCTTAACGTTCCAGACGTCCCAGACGTCTGAGGTGTCCCAAATGTCCTTAACGTCTCAGATGTCCCATATGTCCCATATGTTTCTAATGTCCCAGGCGTCCTAGATGTTCCATATGTCCCTAACGTCCCAGACGTCCCAGATGTCCTATATGTCCCATATGTCCTTAACGTCCCAGACGTCCCAGATGTCCCATATGTCCTTAACGTCCCAGACGTCCCAAATGTCCCATATGTCCCTAATGTCCCAGGCGTCCTAAATGTCCCATATGTCCTTAACGTCCCAGACGCCCCAGACGCCCTAGATGTCCCATATGTCTCATATGTCTCTAATGTCCGAGGCGTCCCAGATGTCCCATATGTCCCATGTGTCTCATATGTCCCTAATGTCCGAGGCGTCCCAGATGTCCCATATGTCCCATATGTCCCTAATGTCCCAGGCGTCCTAAATGTCCCATATGTCCTTAAAGTCCCAGACGTCCCAGACGTCCTAAATGTCCCATATGTCCTTAAAGTCCCAGACGTCCCAGATGTCCCATATGTCCCATGTGTCCCTAATGACCCAGGCGTCCTAGATGTTCCATATGTCCTTAACGCCCAAGACGTCCTAAATGTCCCATATGTCCCTAACGTCCCAGACGTCCCAGCTGTCCCGTATGTCCCTAACGCCCCTGACGTCCCAGACGTCCGAGATGTCCTATATGTCCTTAACGTCCCAGACGTCCCAGATGAGCCATATGTCCCTAACGTCCCAGACGTCCCAGATGTCCCAAAGGTCTTATATATCCTTAATGTCCCAGGCGTATTAGATGTCCCATATGTCTCATATGTCCCTAATGTGCCAGGCGTCCTAAATGGCCCATATGTCTTTAACGTCCCGGACGTCCCAGACGTCCTAGATGTCCCATATGTCCTTAACGTCCCAGACGTCCCAGATGTCCCATATGTCCCTAACGTCCCAGACGTCCCAGATGTCCCATATGTCCCATATGTCCCTAATGTCCCTAATGTCCCAGGCGTCCTACAAATTCCATATGTCCCTAACGTCCCAGACGTCCCAGACGTCCTAAATGTCCGATATGTCCCTAACGTCCCAGACGTCTCAGACGTCCTAGATGTCCTATATGTCCCTAACGTCCCAGACGTCTCAGACGTCCTAAATGTCCCAGACGTCCCATATGTCCTTAACGTCCCAGACGTCCCAGACGTCCTAAATGTCCCATATGTCTTTAATGTCCCAGACGTCCTACATGTCCCATATGTCCCTAACGTCCCAGACGTCTCAGACGTCCTAGATGTCCTATATGTCCCTAACGTCCCAGACGTCCCAGATGTCCCATATGTCCCTAACGTCTCAGACGTCCCAGATGTCCCATATGTCCTTAACGTCCCAGATGTCCCATATGTAACTAACGTCCCAGACGTCCAGATGTCCCATATGTCCCATATGTCCCTGTCCCAGGCGTCCCAGATGTCCCATGTCCCATATGTCCCTAATGTCCCAGACGTCCTAGATGTCCCATATGTCCTTAACGTCCCAGACGTCCCATATGTCCTTAACGTCCCAGACGTCCTAAATGTCCAATATGTCCTTAACGTCCCAGACGTCCCAGACGTCCTAGATGTCCCATATGTCCTTAACGTCCCAGACGTCCCAGATTTACCATATGTCCCTAACGTCCCAGACGTCCCAGATGTCCCATATGTTTTATATATCCCTAATGTCCCAGACGTCCTAGATGTCCTATATATCCTTAACGTCCCAGACGTCCCAGTATATCCCATATGTCCTATACCTCCCTAACGTCCCAGACGTCCCAGATGTCCCATATGTCCCTAACGTCCCAGACGTGCTAGATGTCCCTTATATCCTTAACGTCCCAGACGTCCCATATGTCCCTAATGTCCGAGCGTACCAGATGTCCCATATGTCCCTAATGTCCCAGGCGTCCTAAATGTCCCATATGTCTTTAACGTCCCAAACGTCCCAGACTTCCTAGATGTCCAATATGTCCTTAAAGTCCCAGACGTCCCAGATGTCCCATATGTCTCATGTGTCCCTAATGACCCAGGCGTCCTAGATGTTCCATATGTCCCTAACGTCCAAAACGTCCTAAATGTCCCATATGTCCCTAACGTTGTAGAGGTACCAGCTGTCCCGTATGTACCTAACGTCCCTGACGTCCCAGATGTCCTAGATGTCCCATATGTCCCTAACGTCCCAGACGTCCCAGATGTCCCATATGTCCCACATGTCCCTAATGTCCCAGGCGTCCCAGATGGCGCATATGTCCCATATGTCCCTAATGTCCCAGGCGTCCTAAATGTCACATATGTCCATAACGTCCCAGACGTCCCAGACGCCCTAGATGTCCCATATGCCCTTAACGTCCCAGACGTCCCAGACGTCTCAAAAGTCCCATATTTTCCATAGGTCCCTAATGTCCCAGGCGTGTCAGATGTCCCATATGTCCCATATGTCCCTAACGTCCTAGGCGTCCCAGACCTCCCATATGTCCCATATGTCCCTAACGTCCAGGGCGTCCTAAATGTCCAATATTTCCTTAACGTCCCAGACGTCCGAGACGTCCTAGATGTCCCATATGTCCTAAACGTCCCAGACGTCCCAGATGTCCCATATGTCCGTAACGTCCCAGACGTCCCAGATGTTCAATGTGTCCCATATGTCCCTAATGTCCCAGGCCTCCTAAATGTCCCATATGTCCTTAACGTCCCAGGCGTCCCAGATGTCCCATATGTCCGTATCGTCCCAGACGTTCCAGATGTTCAATGTGTCCCATATGTCCCTAATGTCCCAGGCGTCCCAGATGTCCCATATGTCCCAAATGTCCCTAATGTCCCAGGCGTCCTAAATGTCCCATATGTCCTTAACGTTCCAGACGTCCCAGACGTCTGAGGTGTCCCAAATGTCCTTAACGTCCCAGATGTCCCATATGTCCCATATGTTTCTAATGTCCCAGGCGTCCTAGATGTTCCATATGTCCCTAACGTCCCAGACGTCCCAGATGTCCTATATGTCCCATATGTCCTTAACGTCCCAGACGTCCCAGATGTCCCATATGTCCTTAACGTCCCAGACGTCCCAAATGTCCCATATGTCCCTAATGTCCCAGGCGTCCTAAATGTCCCATATGTCCTTAACGTCCCAGACGCCCCAGACGCCCTAGATGTCCCATATGTCTCATATGTCCCTAATGTCCGAGGCGTCCCAGATGTCCCATATGTCCCATGTGTCTCATATGTCCCTAATGTCCGAGGCGTCCCAGATGTCCCATATGTCCCATATGTCCCTAATGTCCCAGGCGTCCTAAATGTCCCATATGTCCTTAAAGTCCCAGACGTCCCAGACGTCCTAAATGTCCCATATGTCCTTAAAGTCCCAGACGTCCCAGATGTCCCATATGTCCCATGTGTCCCTAATGACCCAGGCGTCCTAGATGTTCCATATGTCCTTAACGCCCAAGACGTCCTAAATGTCCCATATGTCCCTAACGTCCCAGACGTCCCAGCTGTCCCGTATGTCCCTAACGCCCCTGACGTCCCAGACGTCCGAGATGTCCTATATGTCCTTAACGTCCCAGACGTCCCAGATGAGCCATATGTCCCTAACGTCCCAGACGTCCCAGATGTCCCAAAGGTCTTAT